>JAOBBB020214699.1:0-11617 GCA_025331005.2 Zoanthus gigantus | reverse complement strand
CTCGTGTTTCAGTGAAAAATTAACCCAAACGAGGCTAGCCAGGCAAATTTGAATACAGACAAAAGAATACTAAAATAGCCGCCATTAATGAAAGTGGTCAATGGTGTAAAGCGGATAAATTTCCTTTACTCCTGTTGGACTATCCAATAACTATCACAGGTAAGCTTCCAGCAGGCGATGGTACTCCATTTGCCTGTCTGGGCTGGTTTGTTCAAAAGCCAGTTAATTTTATCCCTGGGTTAAGCAAAAATTCACGGTGCAATTTCTTCTTTAAGAAAAGGTGAACGGTTCTTTAAGAACGCTGTTTGGATTTTCAAAGAATAAAACTTGTTAATCTCAGAATTACAGCTCAAATCTGGCCCTGTAAGATTGGAAACAAGAACATTTGTTAAATATTTAACTCTGGTTAATGCTAATCGGCTTTTGAACAACCGGGCCCTTGTATAGTTTGGAAGAGTTACTCAAATATCGACAGAGCTAGCCGTCAAAAAACCTCAAACCAAAAAAATTACTTTATAACCGATTCAATAACTCTCGTTAAAACAATAAAAAGTCTTACGAGCTTGCTGCATGTATCCGCTGACAGAGTGTGAGCCTTCTATCACATGACCTTGTTCGCGAGTGTTCAGTGAGACATATTCAAAAGTAAAGTTTCTTTAAATAGGGAAAAATTTCAAAATCATTGTCAAGCCGAGTATTGATTTTCATAGACATTTCAAAAACGGTTGAAATCTTAAAGTACGAGCCAGAGTGAGTTTATAAGAGTTAAAAGGACGTTGATATATATTGTTTTGTGTTTACTTTCTATAGCTGAGGTACACGGTCATTAAAATAATAACAACAATAGTCTGATGGTGTACAGTTCTATTTAAGAATAAACTTCTTAATATTTGCTAAAAGGAAAACAAGCTATTACTGGGAACTAAAGCTAAGGTTGACCGATATAGTTAGAGATATGAAAATATTATCACAAGAACGAAACTGATTACCTTTAAAACAGTGAGAGAAGTTTTACTGAGTGAATGATTTGCTGGATTTCACGTCCGACATTATAGACCGTAAGGGCGAATGGGCCACTTCAGTAGCTTATAAACACTGCTGGAGGTTGAATCGGCTATTCACTCGAAGTCCATGAAGTCGAAAGGTCTTAGTATCACTCTATTATCGGTTTTCACACAATCCCAACAGACACAAATGACAATAGACATAGCGGCCATGTTGGTGTCCGAAACAAAAGAAATGCAAAATTCTTTTGTAAAGAGTACATCAACATGGCCGCCATGACGTAAGGTGAAAACCGGCAATTAGTCAGACAAATTGTCATTTATTAAGTTAAGAAAAACTTACTAATGATCTGAATATTTGGAAAAGAAACGGGCTTTTGCCGCTAACTAAAAACAAACAAAATGTATGAGCAACATATCGTTAGAAAACAAATTGTTATCGAAGTTACTTGCCAAAACTTGTGCTATCTCACTAAATAGACGAAGGTTTGTTCATTGAAGAGAACACGAACTAAAATGGACCAAAGCTTGTGTGAAATTCCAGCACGTGTCAGCACATAGCGTCATAATTTGGAACCAGTCTTTTAACCAAGACAAGCCCCTGCGAAATTATTATGTGGGGCGGCCATTTTGGTGTCTTTACATGAGTCTCGAACGTTTCTGCTTAGCGGCACAGGCTGTGCTTCGGAAAGGCAAAACCAGTAAAAGAATGCAACACTAAATGATTTGCACTACTGCGTGGAGCTACAAACGATTACCGTAAACGCTCTAATATACTCCCCACTCTCTAATTAGCCCTTCATTTTCATAAGCCAGAACCAGAATTTTAATATGCCGTCCTTCCTAATATTCTTCCCCCAGTCTCCCCCATCCCTCAAAAAAAAGGATAGATGGTTTATTTAAAATTACATCGCAGCCATGGGGCTGAATTAAGTAACTTTTACAGTGTATAAATTGACTATAATAATCTATACAATTGTTGATTAATCTATATAAAATATAATAGTAAAAATTGTAATTATGTATTTCGTAAAATCTTCATCCTTTTATTAAAAATCTATACTATACTATGCTAATCCATGATTTAAGAGATGCATCGAGTTTCCGAGATACTGCAAGTATAAATGAATTATTTGTCTTGTTGGTGTGGATGCGTGGTAAAACAAAGGGACGATTATTTCGAAAGTTATAACTAGCATTGTTTTTCTGTGGCAGTAAAACATGTAGCTTGTGATTGGGACCAGCTACTATGACGTCGAACAGTTTATTGCATAAAATACTATGGTGTTCGGCCATTAGCGTTATTCCTAAAACTTCGCAGGCTTTGTTGCTGGGCAATACTGGGCAAAATTATCGATAGCGCCCTTTTCTCGATACGCACTAATTCATTCTTAAGGTTGTGCGTAAGCAGGTTGTAAAAAACTGGAACTCCGTAGTTTACTGAAGATCGCACGCACGAAAGATAGAAAAGAGCTAGGTCTGAGGGAGGAAGTCGAACTCGTTTCAGCTGTACAAGAAAGTATAATTTCTCGTAAGTTTTCTTTACAACCTCATTCACATGGGCGTTCCAAGTTAAGTTGTCAGTTATAGTTATACCTGGCAACTTTGCATTATTGACCACTTCGATTTCATTACCATTGATGGTGACCGCCTCAAAGGGCTCAGGATTTCGAGAAAATGAGATTCTCAATTCTTTACATTTGTCTGGGTTGAGAACTACCCTGTTCTTACGGGACCATTTGATTAATTCATCAGCTATACCCTGGGCACTGCTAACATTTCCCTTTTGGATAACCTCGGAGGCAGTTGCGTCGTCAACAAATATTCATAAAAGTGGTGATTGTATATTTAAATTATTGATCATGAAAACAAATACCACGGCCCCAATTTGGTACCCTGTGGTACCCCGGAGGGAACTGGACCCCATTCGGAAAAGCAGTCCTCACCTAACCTAATGCGTCGGAATCTATCTGAAAGGAAATCTATGATTCAATTTACAACTCTGCGGGATATATCTAATTTGCATAACTTATCAATTAAAATACTGTGGTCAATAAAATCGAATGCTTTTCGATAGTCAAATAACATAGTTCTCACTGTCGCTCCATTTCCGTCCGTCCCAAGGAACAACGCATGGAACATGCTTATCAGGACCATGGTGGTAGATGACTTAGGAATTGCCCCGTACTAATTTCCATGAATCACGAAATCGGCGTCAAATCCCTTTTCAAATCGAGCACGGGCTTCTTCTTTGGAATGGGGGGGAGGGGGGTTACGTCGGCCATCTTCCAGATGGCGGGCAACCGCTGCTCTCGGTATGATGCATTGAGGATTTGTGTGATGGGGAGGGCCAGAATGTTCAAGTACTCTTTCAGAAGCCAGTTTGGCACATTGTCTGGCCCGGAAGCTTTGCTTTGGTTGAGATTCGCCAAAACCTTCTGGACACGTTCTTCGGTGACACTTAAAAACTTGGGCATTTCCTCCAGGGGAAGGTGGGCAAGCGGTTCATGTAACTTGTAGACTTCAAGAGGCTCGAGAAATGCCGAGTTGATGGCATTGGCTTGGTCTGGTCTGGAGAGAGTTAAAAAATGCTCAACATTTATTAAATTAACTAAATCACCGTTTCTCAACTTGGCTCCACTTAGCCGCTTAATCTCGTCCCACCATTTCTTAGGGTTTTCACCCTTTAGTTGTTGTACCTTTGATTCGTAATATCGGGCTCGACACGCTTTCCTCTCCCTGTTAACGGGGTTCCTAAAATACTTAAATTGAGTGGACTCGGACCATGAATATTAAAGGCTTATGTCTCTGCAGGATAAGGGCTTTCACTCTCCGAGTCATCCACGGAGCGTCGGCTGTACAAAAACGATATTGTTTCTCTGGCATTAAGATGTCAAGACCAGTGTGCACTGCTTCGATAAAAGTGTTCCACATCTCCTCGCATCCCTGGAGTGGAGCAAACAATAGGGACCAATCAATGAGGTTCAAAAATCTCCCCATTGATTCTTTGGAGCTGGGCAGTAGATCTCGCTTGATTATGGTTTTCTTGGAGTTATTTATGCGTTTCCCCTGTAGTTGTGTCGCCACCACAGCATTATGGTCGGACAGCCCAAATGGCGCGAATGGCTGTGGAGGAGAGTAGTGTTCATGCATATTCGTCAGTATAAAATCAAGGGTGGCGTTCTTTCGGGTGTGCACTTTCACGATTTGTTTGAGGAGAAAGTGCCTCAACATGCCACTGATATCCAAGCGATTAAAATCACCAGTTACCAGGATTCCACAGTTAGGATACTTTGATTCCACTAGAGTGAGGGATTGAAACAAATGTTCCCGAATTGATCGATCGTCCAATTTTGGTATGTGGTAAATTACTGCATCAATAATGCAGGAGAACCCTCGGTCTTAAATGAAGCCATGAACTCTCATGCTCGTTAGCAGTCCAGTTCTTTAAGATGTTTATATCTGCGGTAGTCCTCTTTGATGTATGCACACACACCTCCATGCGATTCTTCCTTCCTATCACGGCGCAGCACGGCGAAGTCTGGAATATCAACAACTCCATCCGTCACAGTTTTCTTTAACCAGGTCTCCGTGATAAAAGCGATATTAATATTTCTGCGAAAAATAAATTCCCGAACCTCATCAACTTTGGGGACGAGAGACATAACATTTGCGACCAGAAGGTTTGGAACTTTTCTAGGTGTTTCCCATGAAATTGATCCGGTTCTGATTTTTTTTTGAACAGTCAATTCGATGTTGTTTGTCTTGCCACGGAAGAAGGTGCGAACTTGAATATTTAATTGTTCTTAGCTGGTGCATGCAAATGAAGATCTTCGAAAATAATGGAGTTCGAAACCATAGAAGAACGTGCGAAAATAGAATAGTCGATATTCCTTTCGCTTCTTCTGACGGTATCCTGAATAGGTCTCTGCTTCCGTTGTCCTGCTCGCTTGCCCCGGCGCGTTGGTGGAAAACACACGGCAGCCATGTTGTCCACGGAGACTACAAAAACTTTGTTTCACCACCCTAAGCCTCGCTCCCATTTTTATGGCTGCGAGGCTTGGGGTGCTAAAACAAAGCATTTTTAGTCTCCGGGGACAATACGGCTGCTTTGTAATAAAGATAGATAAAAGATAAAAACTGTCTATCAACTAGTTGTTATGTCCTTATTAAATGATTGAGATTTCAGGGCTCGACACTAACAGTAGCTAACTAGCCACAGAGTAGTAGAAATTCTCTTCTGGCTAGTTGATTTTCTATTTCCACTAGTCACTTTGGCCAGTAAACAAAATGAAATTGACTGAACAAGTTGTTTTCTTGCTCAAATAAGACATTTCAGATTTTCAACGTTTGGCTAGTAAGAAAAAACATTGGCTAGCAGCATCCAAGTTGACACTAGCCACTAGACTAATGAGTTGAAAAGTTATTGTCGAGCCCTGGATTTATTTTAAAAAAGCTGAACAATTATCTGCTCCAAGCCGATAGGAGAGCAGTAACACTAATCTTTGCTTTTGGAAACCCTTTGTGTTGTATACCATTTTAAAAAAATCTCGATTTTGTATCTCTTATGTCTGTCATTCTGTGAGCATTTCCGGAGCAAGCAGTCAGTATGATCAGCGTTATTTATCATCGATGTACGTGAGGTGCTGCATGCAGACAGCGAACGTGGAACTTTTGTCTTCTAATAAACACGTCAAAAATAATTATAAATTTTGTAAACACGGAATGTAAAGTCATCTTTAAACATTGTGAAGAAAATTTGCGAAAGCAAGTTTTATCCTGAATCTTTTATGGAGCGCTGTCAACGATTATTTTGATCGCATTTGCACAAAGTATAACTGATATTGGCAGTCTGACAGACCAAAGCGTTGGGCTCACTGATCCGTGATGATTTTTGTTTGACAAAAACTGACAATCCATGGTCTTGTTTCCAACATTAAAGAAAAGGATCTGAGCTGTAATTGTGGGATTAATATATCAGTTTCCTTTATAAAGCCAAACAGTATTTTAAAAGAACAGTTTATCTTTTCTTAAAGAAGAAATGGCTGCTTTAATTTTTGTTTAACCCTAAGGTAAAGTTAACCAGCTTTTCAACAATCCAGCCCAGAATGTTTGTGCTTTCTAATACCCGCGCCCCCCGCCCCCTTCGGCAACAATAATACACTATTTTACTAATGCAAACTTTTGTTCTCCCCAGTCCTCTGTGGGGGCAAGAAACTGCAAATCTGGTGAATTAATAAGACAAAATGTGACCGAGCAACACTATTTTGCCCCGATAGAGGCCTGAAACTGGCAAAATTTTGTATTAGTAAAATGGCGTATTACTGCGTACGGGCCTGGTTGGTGCATATAGTTTACAACAATGTGGGCATTATGTCTGCATATATACTATCATGTTCTGTATATCTGCTGTAAGTAACGTATTTCAGTATTCAATCTAATATAGTTAGCGCCCACACACTGGCTGACATGACTAGCTTTAGCTATTTGCAGCCAGTGCGCGTGTCTTCTCTGTGTAAGTTATATAACAATAAAGATTGAGTGATTGGTTGAATCATGAGCAGATACAACAAGGACAACAATGTTCTAGACAATTTTCAAAACTACAAGTATCTCAATTATCAGTAAGATATAACCATCACGTGGCTTACCACAGATTTATCCCAACTTTTATCTCGCTTTGAGCTGATTACATAATAATACACTATATCAGTTTCTGTCATAAATTGTAAACATGGGTCATAAATTTCAATCTCAAAAAAACAGTTATTGCCTCTGTCATTCCTCTATGACGTAGCCCGAGTAAACGCTCTAAGAGCGTCTAGTTAAAATCAAATCTACGATACGATTGTGAGTTCCTCTGATGGCAGCTATACTAATAGTAAATGAAACAAGTTATTGTTAAGAAAAGGACTAGTTTACTAAAATCACGGAGCCTTAAGTAACAAGCAAATTTCAAGCAAAATAGAGAATTCGAGTTTTGGCGAAAATTCCGAGAATGTAGAGTTTCATCAGTGAAGAATTTTATATTTCGAAGCTCAAATCAGCAAAGCATTAAAAAAATATTCAACCTCAGGTATAAAAATGTTCTTATTAAAAACTTCGTGCGTTACTAAACAGTAAGATATGTCAAAAAACTGCAATTTTTAAATTTGAAAAAATAGATTATTGAATTAGGTTGCCCGAAAAATGTCTCTCCTGACGGAAATTCATAAATTTTGTTTCATCGAAGAGAGTTAAGTTTGTTTGGCTTGCCATAAGACTTGCCTCTCTTCAAGTTAAGTATCGATTACATAAGAATCATCAAATTACGTGATTCGTGTGATATTGTAAATGGATCTAAGCCAATTACAATTTTATGAAACATCATGACGATGTGAAAAAACGATTTCACAAACCTTAAGCCTGAAATCTCATTTAAGATTTTTTTGTTTCTGCTTTTTGAATTTGCCTGTTTTAACCAATGTTTTAGAATGTGGGTGCTGCGAAAGACAGATTTCAGGTTTGCTGTTTTAGTGTCAGTAGCTGCTGTATTGTTTATTACAACGGAATCGCACCCCCAGTGTTTAGACTATGGCGCACCATTCAACATTGAGCAGAAGCTAAATTTCTGTCCGTCGTACGGTGCGTACGGTTGTTGCTCTAACAAACGAGACTCTCTTATCGCTTCAAAATATCGTAAAATCTTGTCAAAGTTTCAACTTGGCTATCAAACAAGATGCGCTGGCATGTTGAGAGAGGTCTTATGTCTTGAATGTCATCCGTACGCTGCTCATATTTTTGCCTCGGAAGGGAATACAAAATTTAACATCAAATCAGCAACGCCGGGACTTTGTGATGGATTTTGTCAGAAGTTTTTCCAATTCTGTTCGCGTGTGATTCGTGACTACTTCTGGGGAACAGGAAGATGGATATCAAAGAATGAAACAACTTCATTTCTTAACAAGAATCGTTCAGTCAACAGCAATGAATTCTGCCATAGCATCAAGCTATCTGATGAGGACTATTGCTACCCTCACGTGCAAACGGTTGACAAGCGAATTCTTGAGAGAAAATATAACAAAGTGTCTAACAAGGGTTGTATTTGTGCCGAACGGGTCGTCAATTCATCTCTGGGTAATCCGCTGGCTGCCATGCACGCAGGCGATGGTACAAATCGTTTTTTTGTGGCAGAACAAATTGGTGTAGTTCGTGTGTATCTGGCAAATGGCGTTCGTCTTACAAAACCTTTCCTCGATATTACAGAGAAAGTCTTGACAACTCGACGTTACGCCGATGAACGTGGCTTTTTAGGGTTAGCATTTCATCCCAATTTCTCGTCAAACGGGCGCGTGTTTGTATATTATTCTGCTTGGAGTTGGAGCGATGAAGACGATGCAGCAAGTAACACCCACAGATTCAACCAGCACAAAAGTGTTTTAAGCGAATATCGTATTTCAGCAGCAGACCCGAACAGGTACATGCTTTAATACATGTAGATATGTTAAGAATATATCCGTTATTGCTGAGCAAGAAGCTCACTTAGACTACAAGAGGTAATGTTATGGTGATCCCAACTTATTTTTACGTTTCCAGTAGTTTTCGAACAAAAAGGTAGGGTCGGTCAGTCGGGTAGAAAAATAATTGGCTATTTAGTCTTTTGCAAACATATTGATTTACCATATGTAGCTTAGTTTTATCGTATGGTATTTTTCTTTATTGTAAATAATTGCATTGTAGCATCAGTGTTTAGCTGAAACATGAAATAACTGGTTCGCATAATTTTATATCCACTTCCCATTCTCGTAGAGTAGGCTAGTAGCGAGATTTATAGTGTGCGATGTTACTCGTGTATTCTCTTGAACATATTGCGTACATAAATTTACTTAGGCCAGGAAATAAAATTAACTTATATAAACGTGTTATTTACATACATTAATTAATTAATGCTTCTATTTTTTCTTTTGCAAATGTCAATAATTTTGGGTCGGCGGACGACTATAACCATAAAAGGATGGCCTTATCGAAAAAAGCGTTATTACAAAAAATATATGAATTAAAAAACACAATTAAGAAATTATGTTGACCACTCTTTTGAAAATTTATCTGCAGACGTTAAGATTTTCTGGAACAAATTTCTGGAAATTTTTAATGTAAAAGTTGACATTGAGTGCTCGTTACTCCTGACCTAAATTTGAACTATTAAAAGAAGTTTATCCTTTTTCAGTAAAATTGTGCTAGATGCAACATGGACATAAATGAACATAAATGGTACTATTTATTTTGCATCTATTTCTAAATATTTTAAAATTTAGAATTTACGTATATCTGTAGATCTGACTACGATAACACAAGACGAGTTTGCTCGAATGTGATGTTCTAGGAATTTTAGGACTTTGGAAATGAATGTACATTGGGACGTTGTCTGCAAGAGGTTGAGAAAATTTTAAATGACATGAAGTCGAAACACGCAATATAAATTTTCAATGGCTACGTTACGTAATGTCACTTCACACGAATCGGGTGACCTGATGTAAAGTCTCAAATTTCAATTTTTTCGGACACACTTAGCCATATTCTGTTTTGTAGGCCTGGCCCTTGAGGACAAAGCTAATAGACACATTTAAATAAATCTGAGGAGAGAGAGGTACACTGAAGCACTGCTTGATCGCCACTGAAAAAGGTCGATAACATGTTCGATATGCAAAACATACGTAAAATATCAAAAGACAAAAGGCTTTTGAAAAACGATTTTGTCCAAGTGGTCACTTCACTTCTCCCTTTGAACGTTTTTGCTTTTTTTGTTTTTTTATGAGAACCAAAACTATTGAGAATTGAAGGTTGAAATTTATAGTTATGGTGTCCGGAATATATGGAGATGTTCCACATAGACAGAAGTTACAAAACAACAGAGAAGGGAATGGAGGGATGTTTTGTTGAGACATTAAACGAAACCGATTCAAAGAGATGAATGAGGGGATGGGAAACCTTTGCAAAGGTAGAAGAACACTAAGGCTGAAATGTTTTGATCAGACATATTTCCGAGCTAGTGTTTTATCGGCTCAACATATAAAGACTAACGATTCATAGCTGTTTTCCACTTGACATCTTTAAATATTCCCTTTGCCAAAGTAATACCTAACTCACGTTAGGTGGCAAACTAATTGGCTATTTACAAATCGCGCGCGATAAACTTGAACGTTGTATCCCTGGAAACGAATGCATTCAATAGACTTTACATTCTCGTCCCCAGAGCGCATTCTTTTTCTTAGCTTGCGGCGCCTAAGCACGTTTTCTCGGGCGAAGGTTCCGCCGGCTGAGAAAATTGTTGGGCTCTGAGGACGAGAATGTAGACTTTAGTTAGAGCGGGACTTAAACCCAGGTCACCCAGACCCATGAGCCTCGCTGTCTCCGGTATGTGTCACGTGTTCTATGACCTTTATCTATTAGGCAATTTTTTGTGACTTCATCATTTGCAATCTGGGCTGCTTCATTAGCATACTATTTTAGGTAGTAAATGAACACAGATAAATAAGATTTGAGTTTAAACTTAGGAAGGCTTGTCAAGCAAACAATGTGACAAAAAGTTTGATTTTATGGGCGGTTTATTGCTGCCGTCATTGTTTACAATTTGTCTCGTTATAGGATCGGTAGTCTTAATCTTGAGTTAGCACTTTTTTTTATTTGGGACCCTAAGAACAATAGAACAATAGAACAATAGTAAATACAAAAACTGCAAGCTAGAATGCCTCGAGCTCAGCACCTGCACAAAGTTGTCGCTAAAATTAGAACGTGAAAAGACCTTTTTTAGATTTGTCAGGACTGCAAGGACGTAACAACAGACACGTTCTTACTGTTTGTTTAACTTCATGGAAAGACATTTAATCGCTTTCTGTTCATAAAGTTTAAGGCCTCCGCCCTTTGGAACCGCACATAGAAATAAAGAGTAACCGGAAATGTAATTTTCCTGAACCGTCGTCTTTCGCATTCCCGTCCTCGTTGCTTAAGGTCCGTATTGATTCCTAAGGATGCGGATCAAGGAACTCGCATAAAAAATACTTTTCTTAAATCCCAAACAGATAGTGTTTGACATATCAAAAAATTATTTTGGAGTTCAGCTTACACTAGAATGTGGATTCAATCCCGGTTTCTGGCAAACCACTCACCCACCCCTCCCTTGGGTTATTAGGGTTATTTAACCTATCCCTATTAGTCTAGAAGCTAAACCCGGAATTTTTCAAGTTGGCTGCACCCCAGAGGTGGCCAGGGATTCTCGGTATCATTTTAAAGGTTGAAGCCTGTAGATTACGAATTTGCTTGTCGCCACTCGAAAAAAATGTCCAAACAGCTTAGCGACCTGGCCTAAAGCACAGGCTTTCTATTTCATTATATTTTAGTAATTCTTCAATTTCTTGACTTTTTTCACGTTTCACAAGCACAGTCTCGCTAAAAACTACTTTAATAAGTTTATTATACACTAGAATAATGCACACATATGAAAATACGAGGAACGTTTTAGGAATGTAGATTTATTAGCATTTTTGGGCCATTAATGACGATTTTACATATATTGAGTTGCAAACGTTTTTTTTTTGATAATTTCAAACGTCGCTGAACACAAATAATTGGTGTAA
>JAOBBB020214611.1:0-11620 GCA_025331005.2 Zoanthus gigantus | reverse complement strand
TCCCTTAACACGGCAATGAAATTTTCGAAGGTTCGTCTCCAGTGAATCCACGATTTTGAAGCTCCAGACGCGCTAGGGTCAACACTAAAACGTTCTGGCCGTAATACTTTTTCCATCACGTTTTGCTGAATAAATTGTAATGAAGATTAGACTTGAGATTGCCACTATTAAGGCTTTATTCAGCAAAACCTAAGCTGGCATTGGAACTATACATTTTAACAACAACATGGCGACCTAACAAAACAAGTCCGCTGACATTCTGTGGGCGCTACGCACAGGAAGCCCGGTAAAGAACAATAGTTAAATTAACTGAAAACCATCTGTTCAATTGTCACTACATGGGGTTTGAAAAACCTAAGGCTAAGAGTTTAACAACTTTCTTATTCTTCAAAATTTATTTATAAAGTTTTTGTCTTGCTCGTTGGCACTTACCGATAGCTACTACTATTTATAAAAAATCAGAATGCTTTTACTTAACACGGATATAAGGTGACAACTCGCTCTTTCGTTCGGAAGCTCGAGTAATTACATGCAAGATTTAATTACCTAATATGGGTCAACCGCGACTCCCTTTTGCGTTTGTATGTGTTTTGAGTGTGTTGGATCCAATAGCATTAATGCTCTGCATCCCTCAAAAAATCTCTAAGCGTGTTTTCACATGATGAATTCTACGCATTCTCTTACGGCTGAATGTAAAAGTGATTAGCTGTTTATTCTCAATCCATGACATTGTATCACTCAACATGTCAGAAGAAACGGTATTTGTATTTTAAAAAGTTAAGAAATTCTTGTTGAAAATCTATTATTTTGGGACGAAACGCGCGTTTTCGCTACAAGAAGTTTGTTCTAAACAGAACCCTTGTAGAGTAGCCGTTAGCAGTCGGGCAGATGACGGTTCTTGCAATATTCCACTAACAGGCATTATTATTATTATTTAAGAAACAAAACATGTTCTCCTTGACTTCATACCTGAGTGAAAACCGAGGCGAACGTTTGGGAGAATTCGAGAGCAGATCCGAGTAAAAATCCGAGACACAGTCCCAAAAACTTTGCTGATCGAGGTTTTAACCAAACTATGAAGGCACTGACAACATTTTATAAAATTATTATTTTCCGACTTAAGAAAGAGATAGACAATATACAAAGTGCGTATCCATAATTTTATTTCTTTCATATCGCTCAAGTCAGTTTCGTGTATGTAAAACTCGCGTATTATCCAGATTATTTTTAAATAGTTTTGACAAAAAAACAACTATTTTTCCCCTCCAAAGCAGCCATCTAAACGTATATGCTCTAAGGTATTCACGGATATGACCAACATTTTCTTTATTTGAGCATATGAAATGGCAACAAGGAATGATAATTCGAAGGAGAGGAGGCATCGAAGCTGTTACTAAATTTCACAAAACTAAACACGTACTCTCCAAATGTGAAAACAAAGTGTTTTCCAAGTGGAAAATTTGCTGATATTTTCTCGATAACCAATTAATAACTTTTGATATTTAGTGTCATCATGCTCAAAAAAAATTTATATATTTTTTTTTGCAATGTCAGCAAAATGCGTGGAATCGTTTATTTAAAACCCTGTATGATCGCCTTGAAAACACAGTCTCCCTCGCAGCCGCTACCTAGTGTAGTCGTCACGCAACAAAACGCGTCACTCCCCACACAAACCGGCTTTGCGTGACTACCCATAACGGCTGCGCAGGAGACTAGAAAACACACCGATTGTTGCAACTCCTTTATTAAATTCTCCTACAAACTTAGCGTCCATTGTCAGCCCAAAACTTGTACAACGTTAGAAGAAGGTAACTGCCAAAAATAGATTAATTGAAAAACAAATAAAATAAGAATGGAAAAGATCCATTGAACCATGGAACTTTCAATGTTGTCAGGCCAAAACTTGTACAACTCTGGAAGATAGTATCTGCTATAAAATAGATTCACTGAAAAAGAAAATAAGTTAGAAAAGCTCCATTGAACCATGGAACTTTCATGTTGTCAGCTCAAAACTCAGTGTACAACGCTAGAAGATAGCATCTGCTATAAAATAGATTAATTGAAAAACGAATAAAATATATAATGGCATTTATTGAGTCGTAAAAATTTCGTGTTATCAACATGAACATCTATTTGCAATGGCGTTTTTCGTTCCTGCGGTTGTTTATTAAGCTTCTCATATATACTTTCTCAACTACTGGCATTTTTTTCCTTCAAATTTTACGCTATTCGTTGTTTATTTAATTTTGTTTAATATTTAGAACTTTCTGCTAAAATCGTTCTCATTCCAAAACCAAAAATTCAAAATGAAACAGAAACGTATACATCAGGCTATTTTATCGCTTAATGCAAGTCTCTCTGGGAGCCGTCCTGACATTGCTAAAATTTACCTTCTTTGTTTGTTAGCTTTTCTTATATCTATTTTTTAAATGTTTATTTATATTTAGCTGATTTGGATCCAACGAAATAGGAAGTTGTGCAAGGATTTTGCTACAACACTGTTTTTGCAATCAAAAAGCTTGATAGCTAAGCTAATCTAATTAAGAGTTTCTAATTACCATGCTTCTCATAAAGACAACACAACTCTAGATGCCCTCTCCCTGTAACACTACTAATCAACGTATCAAACTGTTAAGTTAATGTTTCAGGTGTTTGGTTGCAATATGTCTTTCATTACTGAAACAAATTACTTCTAACTGCCTCTTTTAGTTTTGTAGCAGAAGTTTCTATTGATCTCTGGACCAACACCATTGAAACGAACAGATTTTTAAAACTTTAGATTGTTTTTGGCACTTTTGTTTGCAAAAGATATCGGAAGAATGTAATAAAAATATTTAATGGTATTTTATTTTTTTTAAGAAACAAGTATCCATTTTTGTCTTCATTGGTTTACAAACAGATATTTAAGCTAATTTTTATCAGCAAGGGTCTTTGTAGTGAGAATTTTAGATCAGGAATTTTTCATTTTATGTTTTTCTGACACCTCTTAAGACATCATTCGTCATGACTTGACTAAAATGATAATGCTTTGGTGAATGATTTAAATTCTTTTTGTTAATGACGGTACAGTTCAACATTTTAATCTATGTAAGTTCTAGATTTAACGAGCGGCATGCTCAACGCCTATGTATCAAAATTATAACAGGAAATGAAATCTTTCAGCAACTTATACATGCATTTCTAGACTGTCGTTTGAGAAAGTAATTTATAGACTCGACTGAGTACCATTCACATTTCACACAAATGAGGAAACGGTGGTTTAAATTATGGTTTCTAAAAAATTATTTCTTTCCTATTCAAATTTTAAAAAACCGAAATATCTGTCAGCTGAGTTCAGATAAACAAAATAAGTGCAATTTTCTGACAGCGATGGCATAGTGTATATGATCGTGACTGTCCGGTTCCTATGGCTTTTCTATTAACAGAGTCATTGCTTTTCGTTTTTTAAAAAAAACTAAAGTGTTAAGTGAATTTTTTTTTTTACTACTTTTTTTTACTACTTGAAGTTAAATTGGAAAGCAAACGAGTTAGGTCATGTTTCCCACCACACTACTAGCCTTTTTAAAATCATATCAAGCTGTAATCAATTGCTGCGAATACTTTAGAGATAATTGCACAACTTCATTCGGTCAAACTCGTTTCAGCTATACCGAAAGTTTTAATTAATAGCTCTTTTCAGTTTCAACACAGACAACACTTGCTCTTCAGCGTTTAAGAGTAAAGTGAATTAAAATGTGCTTGCGCAGTGCGTGGTACATTTTACTATAGTACACTGTTACACCTTTAAAATCCTTACTTTTATGGTCATGAAAACATTTTGACACACCCGGCCTTGACTGCACCCTAAGTCTTAACTACAATCATTTTATCGAATTATAAATGATAATTTTATTAGATTAAATGAGCTGGATTTTTACATTTTAATTTTTTAGCGCTGCGCTAATATATTTATTTTTTGAAAAATGAGGAAAAGAACAAGAAATGAGTTTAGGCTTTACGAGATCTGTCCACACTGGGATATGTCGAATTCCTGATTTCTGCTTTGAGTACTTGCAAATTGGTTGCATTCTATAACTGAATAACGTGCTTATCAATAAAAGTTGACAAGACGGAAATAAACATTGTAATGATTTTAGTTTAATTTGAAGGTATTTACTGTTTCGTCACGTTTTACCGTGGAGGCAATTCACAATACATTGTGTAACGCCTTTTAAAAACTTAAAGACCGGAAGCTTGAACTGCGACCTCTAACATAAATAACTCATTTTGCCTTGATGAGCCTAGAGAAGGCATTTCGCATCAAGAATAATAAACAATCTAAAGATTTTTATTTGTTTTAATGGTTGTCCTTCAAAGTTTTCATTGTTACTTTGGTTTTTAATTTTTGTGCTTGGCACAAGGCCTTCATTAACATTTGAAATGTTGCCGTCTCGCTTGAGGCAAAGGTAACAAGATACGGGAATTGACCTAAGTCTAAAAATTGTCAAGACTTTGCCACACCCGTTACATTTGACAAATATCTCAGCTGGGGCAAGGTATTTAAACTGTTCATTGTTCCACAGTGCACAGATTTTAAAGCCCAGTTGAGTAGTTTACTGAAGTGAAACAATAGTTTACCACTGTGTTCACACGATGAAGCTGTTGATCATTCTCGCATTTTTGACAATCGGTAAGTTTGTACTGCTTTTGAATAATGGATAGATAGTTTAATGCTGTACTTAGCTACAAGTTTCACGGTTATTTTGTTTTGTAACACTAACAGAAGAAATGACAGAACATAACTATCTTTCTTTGTGGTTGTCGCTCATTTTAGCGGACGATTTTCTAACCTCCATAACACCAAATATGGTTATCCAAAGCTACAAGAAGTTTTCTTTGGGTTTGATAGAATAGAATTTAAGCTAATAACAGTGATCGACTTTCAAAAGTTGTGCATAATTAAAGCTTCACTATTTTTATTTATCGGATTAGGTTTCTCATGGTCTTCAAGTTTTTCTCAAAAGGAGTCAAAGCTGTTGGCAAAATCAAAATGCTATGACTAATCTTACGGTTTTGGATCAAAACGCTATGGTTCCATTTAAGGAGTGAAAAATAACTAAGATCGAATCTAAAGGATTTCGTGACCTGACAGTTTTGTGAAAGTTAGTGCAGTGCAAGTTGTCGAACTTGCTGTGAGGTTGTTGTGCAACTTTAATTCAATGCTCCAAAGCTAGCGAATGATGATCAAGAACTTTTTGCGGCTTTTTGACATTTAACTTTTACATTATAAAATGTTGCTTACTGAAAAGAATTCTCTCATGATCTTTCGTTCACTGCTTCAGTCTTAGTTGAACTGATAAATTTGTAATGATATAAAATCAAAAAACCATATTGACAAATCATTCGTGATTTGATGAAACATTTGTATGATTTCATTAACATTGATCAGCTTAATAATGAAGCGATTTATTACTTGCGGTTAGGAAATAAAGTGCTTCAACTGTTTTACCAGCTTGTGCTATAAACTGTCAGACGCAGGTAATGTTTAAACGAAACATCAGTTTAAATATGAATCTGTGAAGTAACAAAAAAAGAAAAAAAATTCATTTAAAATTTTATACCGTGGATATAAATGAGACAGACAGGCGTTGAAACACCGAGTAGCAATTGTTTTAGGCATCAAAATAAAAACTGGACGAATAAACTTAAAGTTAGAGATACTTTCGTAGACTAACAATCGTAATAGTCAATTTATAGTTTCTAATATGAAATGTTTGTAAACTCGTATGTTGTATAAAACTGCCTTTTTTTTGTTGACCCACGCCGCAGTACCCTGGGTACCAGAGGCGAACTCGCTCCTGAAACGAGCGTGGAGCCTGAAGTGAGCGACCAGCCAAAACAAAGATATTAAACAATTATTGGACTAGGTTGAGCAAAATATCGTGATTTGTCAGTGACGAGCAGATTCTTTATTTGCCAAAGCCAAAGGCTTTATATTACGTTTATCGTTCGATCACAGAATTTTTGTGTGGGAAGCGTTAGCTTTGAAGAGGTAAATGCGCGCTGCCTCGTAAAATAAGTCAAGTCGGCTTTTTTCAATTTCAAATTCATTGAGAAAATAACGCAGCGTTGCCACTTTTAATCCCAAAAGCAAATTATCGGTTCAAAAAATGTATTTTGTAACTTTAAAAACAAAAACTTACTGTTTTTGTTATCTAACAAACTGCTTCAATCTACCTCAGCAAACTCTGGAAAACGAGCCGTTTTTTCTAAAGGTGGTCGAAACTGCGCATGAGTAATGTCATTTTGCAGCTAAACACAGTTATGTGCATGAGTCATACTTGTAGGTCACGTGATGATGGTCCTTGCGCCAATGAGAAAGAAAGAAAATTTCCATCGAATGATAATTGATAGTATTCGGTACATTATGAAATATAAAATTACGCTTGTGGCAGTTTTCTTGTTAACTTAACCAAAGTCTTTGACCCTGTGAACCATCATGTTCTGAATCAAAAATCTCAACTTTATCGGGTATGTAGACAGGCAGAATGTTGGCTTCTTCATACTTAATGTCAACGAACAGTTTTTTTTCTCACTTGCTTCCACTAAATCATACTCCCTATTTCTGATAAACTGCTTACCCACTCCTCCCTAGAGTTATGTTTAGAAATAAAGTTAGAGAAAACCGGGATTGGCCCCTCTATCCATATCGTGGGTGGCATCCATTAGGGATCAGTTCTTTGGGCTCTTAATGTTCCTTGTTTTACATTAACGATTTTCATAATTCATCTGATTCATTCGGTTTTTTATTTTAATTTTTGATTATGATTCTAACTTATTCTGCATAAAAAGATCAAAAGTGTTTGGAGTCTGATAAATTACCTTTATCCATTTTCCATTACATTTTCTCTCTAACAATAAACTGAATATAGAGGAACCTTGTTTGTCTTTTTCATCCTGTGTTAAAGAAAATCAATTGCGATCTTTCTGTATAAATTGATAATAGAATTGAGCGATAACAGAGTTTTCCGTGTTCGCTTCGTCTGGTAAACTCTTTAAACAAGAAACTCGAATACGTCGGTGTAAAACCTGTAAAGAATTGTTTACGATCAAAAGTCTTGTCAACGTTGGATTAGATAAAAAATAGTTTGTATACAATGTTTCGACTGACGATTACTAGTCTTCAAGTTTAATAGGACAATTTTCGTTACAGTTTTTTTATGTTTTAAAAAAAATAACGAACGGAAGTTACAAACATTTAAAGATAGTATTACAAAAGACAAATACAGATTAGATAAAGAAAATTAGAAGAATAAAAAGAACAAAAAGAATAAAAAAAGGAAAAAGAATATTAACTTTTAAAAGTAATTAGATTACTGTTTATTATGTCTGTTTACATTCCTAAACACTTGGCAGACATAACCCGTGTTTACACTGGGGAGTCTACTCGGGGTTTAGTTTACCGCGGTTGGGTTACCAAACCGTGGTAAATTCCTTAAGTGTTTACACTGATAAATGGAACTGAAGTACATCTGTCAACATTCATTTGGCCGGCAATTCAAATAGGCGGAAATTTGAGGAAAACATGGCCGCAGGTAGAACAGAAGTGGCATTAGCCGTCTTTGCTTTTTTTTTTCATGAAGATGAGTTTGAAGAAAACTCTTTCAACGGAGATGTTCCCCAGGCTGCTTCCGATATCAGATTCAGAGACACTATTTTGCATTATCTTTCGCCCTGAAACTGGAAAGAATTTCACTTTTTGGTTCTAATATGCATGAGGCTCTTTTTATTGTAAAACATGCAAATTCTTAAAACACCGGACATCAACTTAACTTGTATTAGCTTCTTTATTTTAGCCACGAAGCTGTGATTATGGTGAAGAGTACAAACGGTTTTTCTGACTCGGAGGAGGAGCATTGTCTTGAGTGTCTTGTGTTTCTACAGTTGGCCTTTTTGCTGGTGGTACATTCGCATTTGTCATGAGATGATGAGCATGTGATGGCGGTGTGGTGACGAAATCTTGCCTGTAGAACGGACTCGCATAACGATACGGTGGTAGCGCTTGTAAATCCTCCCTCGGTCTGGCCAAGATAAGACAGAACTCGTGTAAATTTCTCGTATATCAAAGAATAAGCGTAATGCAACATACAGAAAATAAAATAGATAGAAATATATCTGGAGTACTGAGAGAAAAAATCGTAATCTGTGCCACCTCGGTAAGGCGCTAAGTCTAAACACGGCATTAGCAAACCCAACGTGACGTGAAAACAAAGTGAAAGTGTGCGTGTTGTTCTTGATGCATGACGTTCTTAAAAAGAAATCGCGTTGTGTTAACAACGGACTGCTTTTTTCAGTTGCCAAACAAAACGTGACGTGAGGAATTTAGTCTTGCGCGCGCAGGTATCGAACGTCGCGTTCTTTGCTAAATCTGTCTGTGGCGCTCTTGATTCCTAAATCTGTCAGTGGCGCTCTTTGATTCCGTGTTAGGAAATGAGCAATATTTCATACTGCTCTTTTTAAGAAATACTGCATAGAACCCACTGTACTTTTATTCAAAATAGCACCAACATGATAACTTAATACCACTAAAATGGACACTAAGGCCACGTTAGTAGGTAGGCAAAATTAAACCTACATTGGCAGATTTAACGAACGTGAAAAGATGTAGCAAATCCCGTCTACAACTTGGTCTTAGTAGCATCAAGATTACAGCTACTAGCACGTGAGTGCTATCAATGCTAATTATTTCCCGGGGCATTGCGCTTAGCAATTTACTTTTGTGTTAACAAGTAGATCTTTTGATTATAAACTACTTCCCAGACTACACTATTATTTCACTGTCGTGTGTTAACAAAAACCATTTTATTAGTATAATTGTAAACTAGTGCTCAGATTATGTTGGCTTACTATCGTGTTAACGAAAAAATCTTTTTAGTGGTTTGATCAGTATAAGCTACTCGACATTGGCTCACTTTCGTATGTTAACAAGTTATCATTTTACCGGTGTGATTGTAAGCTAGTGCCCAGTTTACATTGTCTTGCTGTCGTGTTTTTAACAAGTTGTCAATGTACAATGTATTGGTATGACTATAAACTAGTGCCCAGTCTACACTGGCTCACTGCTGTGTGTTAGCAAGTTATCATTTTAATGGTGTGAATATAATCTAGTGCACAGACTACATTGGCTCGCTGTATTGTGTTAACAAATTTTCATTTTATCATTGTGAGTATAAATTAGTGCCCAGCCTACACTAGGAGCGTAAAACTCTCATACTGGCCCTTTGTCATGGCATTTTCATAGACCAGTTTATTTTTAGGAAAGGTACGTTATTAATGACGGGGGTTGGATGGGGCCTCGGAGGGAGGGGGTCACCGAAAAATATACCAACTTTTATGCAAGCAGGGCCTTGCTTTTATTTTGGTGAGAAGGAGGGGGGAGGGGTCATCCTTTTTAATTTCAATTATTTTTAAATGACAACTTAAATTCGAAAAAATTACACCTTACTTCAGAAGGTTCTTTAGGTAGCTTTTGGTCCAAGTTTATAAGCTGCAATTAAATGTTATAGCTGAAACTATACTAACAATAGATTTGTTTCTATTTTTGGCTTTTAAAGTGCCCTATTTTCACACTCTGACATTAGGCAACGACTTTGATACATATCAACTAAAAACAAATTATACTACCTTAAAAAGCTTACAAATTATACTACTTAAAAAAGCTAAACAGTGCTGTGAAATACGGTTCAGTCCAAATCCTAGAACTACCGATCGTTGGCCATATGTTTTTCTTTTGAGTCTCCGATTCTCTAGTTCAGCGTTCTATCTTTACAGTCTCGGCGACGCTATGTATTACAGCATATAGCGGCACTCTTCATATCCCCCAGTCCGAATACCTTGGCTCCGGTAGTCGTACATGACCGTTAGGAGGACTTACTAAATCCATTTCCTGGTTTCTGGTTCATGGCAACTCCCAGCAACTGATGGATTTAGGAGCAACTTTTGAGCAACTTTGTATTGATTTATCATATAAAAATCACATTTTAAAAGGAGTGATTAATTTCTGCAAAAGCAATTGATGCTAAGCAGGATAGGGGGTGTCTACAAGGCATATATGTTGCTCGATGTTGCTCATATGTTAAGCCTCTCCAACAGCCATCTTTCGTTTATTACCACTACCTGGTCACTCAGGCTTTAAACCCTCAACACATCCCCAAGATATACACTTCAGAGTACTATAATGATCTTTCTTAAGTTCCAATTATTCAAAAAGAACGATTGAAGGTATTAAATAATATTTATATGACATATTGATATATTAAGGTAGCAGCTTTTAAAGTTTTAGTAGCAACTTTTATTGGTTTTTCGCAAAATTTTATCTCCAAGTCATCATTTTATCTCTGATTCATCTTATGTACACGACCTTCTTTAGAAAATCGGTGATCTAAACTATAAACGTTACTGACAAATCTGTTATACCAAGGGAAGGTACGTTTTATATTAGGTGGATGGGCCGGGGGTTTTGAAACGTTTTTGCAGGAAAAGTTGTGGCCCTCCCACTTCGTGGAACGGATTTAAGCATGACCCTTCACAAAGACGCACACAAAAGCAAGTGGCCCTTCCACTGTTACTAAAAACAAAATTTTAGCAACTTTTTGAGTTTTTAAAAAGACTTTTTATGTATTTACGAGTACAATCTATTCAGGCTTGCTTATTAGCTAGCGTCTCGTAACACTTCGCATTTGAGCACTTCAAAAGCACGTATTGTAAAATGTCACATGTGACGTCATGGTGTTGAGTTAGGTACGACATTTACCTGTTGCATTTTGTTTTTATTAAGTGCTAACTCTGACAATTTATGTCAGTTCACGAAAAATATTTCAAAGTTCAAGTCTCTGACAATTAAGTTAAAACTATACTTTGGGAAAAGTTGTGCTTTTTAAAATAAAATATTTTAAATTTCTTTATATAGCTACTTTAAGTTGTTTTTCGTCAATTGTTTAAAACAAATATGCCAACTGTTGTTACAATTTTTTAACAATTGAAGGACCGTAAGTAAACCAAAAAGACAAAAACTACATTACGATAGGTTCGGTGCACTATTAATAAAATATTTTCGAATTTCCAGTTACCGCTAAGAACAATGACAAAGTACTCAACTTGTTCAGTCTTAGCCTCAATATGAAGTTAAATTTCCTAAATGCCAACGTAGTCTTACACTACTTACAACTGAGTGTATTATTGGAGGTGTGACTTCTCCCTCTCTCTCTCACTTCTACTTTTGAATATTTAAAAATACTGTATAAAATGAATCTGCAGTTATTGAAATCAGCAGTAACTAGGAATTCGAAACTGGTCCATTTTCTTTACCAAATAAACAAGTCTAAGCCGTCTATTAGACCGTGATAAACAGAACACGACGTCTGCCGATCGTGTTTTTTACATTTCTCGAGTGTTCTCAAATACCTGGAATGTTTTAGTCTAATACACGACTTAGACTTCTTCATTTGCTTTATATAGATTCTAAAGGCCGAGAATAGTGAAAAAAACAATAAAACTTGCTTTTTCTATGAATAAATAAATAAATAAATAAATACTTTATTTAACGTCAATTGCGAAGGAAGTGGTTGCCCATTCTTCCTAG
>JAOBBB020214517.1:0-11623 GCA_025331005.2 Zoanthus gigantus | reverse complement strand
GGTAATTACTGATACCTACAAAGTATTTACACTTGGCAAATGTATTTTTGTTTGTTCACGTAGCGATTTTGTTGAATTAAAAATAGCAAAGATCTCAAATGAACGGCTTAAACTTCCACCAAATAGCATTTTGACCTATACGGTCATATTCATCAAAATATGATTTATGAATTTTTAAAAATTGCTGTTTTTTCTAAAATGGTCTGTCAGAGACAGAGTCAATCAATTATTCATGAAGTGGCTGGGGTAAACAGTTAGTCTGACAAATCAGAAGACGCTTTATCTGAGACTTAAGGCAGTTTAGAAACCAATCTGAAAGATATCGATACTGGATAAGGCATTTTCATTATTTGGAAAGGGAAAAATGCTCTTGTTGTAGGTTTGTAATGTGTCTTTTTTTTAATGAAAATCTAAGTCATTTTTCATATACATACGTACATTTATAGATTTGTTCTAGTGCGACAGTCATTGTTCTGCAGAAAAAAACAAGAAATCTTAGTCACATGTGTGGCTTAATTTGGTTAGTTCATTCAATGCTGATTGATTATAATCAGAATTTAGAAATTATTCCAGTTAATATTTTACATTTGTTAAAGGCGATACCATGGCGTCAAAGGAATAATACAGATATCGGAACCATGTAGACATTTTATATCTTCGATTATGGCCTTTAAGCATTTCAAGTTTTCTATAATAAAGAACTGGCTTAAATCAGTAAATGTTTCAGAGCACAGATAAACGCTTTTCGTCTTTGAGTTTGGAGAGGAAAACCTGTAACGCCAGAAAACAATTCTCCAAAAACGGCGGTCTGCATGTTTATATGTAGTTATAATATAAAATAACTATTGCTACTCCAACAGATTTTGTAGAGATTTAATTTTGGAGACGGCAGTTTATAAGTTGCTGTCTTTTTCCTGCTTTTAGAAAACTATTTATCGTCATTTGTCTTAAATTAGTCGGCTATATCAAAGCTTACTAAGTATTTTTTTCAGAGGAATATAAAATTGTCGACAAGACAGAGGCCACCTGCTCTGTGAATTCAACTTTAGTGGCCTGAAATATATTAGTTTTTTTTTTGATGTCGGTAACGCATTATGTTTTATATTTCCTAAATTTGCTATCAAATTTTTGACAGCTTTTAATTTCCGTGTAGGAGTTGAGTAATTCATTTTATTATGGACAAAATACTATTTTTTTTTCTATCTTTTTTTTTTTTATTTTAGTGCTTGATTTTCCAGAGAATTTAAGGTGTTTAAGTTTGTTATTTAAAACATGTAAATTAGTAGTTTTAGAACATAAAGTTGTAACTAACTTTTCTTGGTCATAATTGATAATGTAAATGGTTTGCCTCGTTGGAATTGTATGTTGAAATGATGTTTTCATCTATGTTTAACTTGTTTTGGTTATTTAATTTCAGATGCTTCACTGGATCAAAGACAACAGGCACGAATTTTTATTGAATTACACTGAAATTGGAAATGATACCGAATCTGCGGAGGATCTCCAGGAGGAACATCGAAATTTCGAAAGTAGCTGTCAGGTAAGCGTAAAATTTTATAAAACTTTGTAGCGGCAGTTCTAAACATTCCTATTTCTGTAAGTTTTTGTGGCGATAAGTTATTTTCTGTTTTTTCAACTTATGAATAGACAGTGCATGCAATTTCGTTGTTTTGACTACAGTTTTGTTACCCCAGTAAGATTAATTCATCCTTCTGCCCAACAAGAAATATTTTGAAGTGATAGCACAATAATACAAACCCACTATTTGTAGCAGAGCATTCTGTAATCAACCCAAAGATTAAAGCGTGGTTACTGTTGAATTTCCAGTTCTAAACTCAATATTCTTGTTATCAGGTATGGAGAAAGCTTACATAAAAGGTAATATAAACATATTCGGTGTCGAAGCTGCTATGAATTTAAAGTTGCAAAGATGCACACTGCAATTCATCTGCTTTTTCCCCTTATTTTTATAAGAAAAATCCAATTGATTGATATTCTTTTTCTTGTCGGAAATATATTTCTAAGAGAAATAACGTCGATGCTTCGAAAAACCATAAAGTATCTTGAATTTTCAAGTGCGTGAAATTATTCTGAAATTGTAGCTGTCAGTGACAGGAGATAAACAAATATTTTTTTAAAAATACTTGGTTTAACTTTTCAATTGTTTCGTTCGTGAATCATGTTGAGGGATACTTTGATTGGCGAGTAAACAGTTTTATAAACCTGTATCCATATTTAATTAATTCATGGATTGTTCGGTTTTTGCATGGAGTAACGAAATGCCAACTTTGAACAAAATATTATGAACTAAAGTTTGTACAACAATTGTTTTTTTTAACTGATGCTGTTATTTTTGGCTTTCTTTGTAAGATATTTGTTGTTGTTTTTTTTTATTTTACACTCTGAAAGTTTAGATTTCCCCAGATGGTTGAGTTGGACAGTGATCAATTATGGTGTGGAGTTGAATTCAATATTATTTTATTGAGTTCAGGTGAACATTTTCACTTCATAATAATGGCCTGTTTGTTTGTTCAGTGAGATCACGTACGCTCAGCAAGAATGTATTAAGATGTAAAAAATGTATATTATCAGATATCCTGAACCCTTACGACCCGCTGGATTTCTACCTTTTAAAGGATTTTTTCCCAAACCAAGACATCAGTGATTTTACTTACAAGATCTCTGCCGCTTCTTTCATTCTTATTCGGTTCAATGCTTTAAACTTCGTCTATCGATTCTGCTCAAAATAACTTGAATTAACACGCTGGGTGAATTTGTTTGAAAACTTACGGAATATTTGATTGAATACTTTAAAAAAGAACAACTTTCAAGTGTTTCCAGTTCGCTCGATTGCTTAGTTTGATTCCTGAATCTAGTTCCTAGAAAGACAACTTTTTCGCCATCTTGCTTTTTAATATAACAAAAGTTCTATTTTATACACAAGAACTCTGCCAAGGTGTTGTTTATGTAGGCAACCTCTTTGAAGTTTGATTAAAATTTAAAATCATTTTAACATGTTATTTTTGAATTTCATTTTCAAATACAAGTGAGTAAATATTACATCTTACTACTATGCCGAAGTATCAAAGAGATGATAATCTTGGTTTTTAAAAACTGTTCCTGATATTTATTGAATTATTTATGATATGTGACAGTCTGTTGGTTGAGAAAGATTTAGAACGAAAATGTTTTAAAATAATCTTTAATTGATTACAGCCGCTTGTTTTCAATCTTGTTTTATAAAGATGCCGTTGGTCCAAAAACAATTGTGCAAAGAAAATTACTTGTATTCAGTACTTGTTTACCAAACCTTTGTTTTCTAGAAAAAAACTGAAAAAGAAGATGTTTTGATTAGCATCGAGAGCCGCTACAGATGCATTTTGTTGTTCCTATAATTTAAAAAGATCTCATTTCGGCATTGAAATACAAAAAAAGGTGAAGCTTTTAAAAACCGCTTCGTTGGTGCTCGCCTGAAGTCGATAATGGTCGTCTAAACTAAAGTCTTCGGTGCTCGTCTGAAATCGATGATGCTCGTCTGAAGTCAATGATGCTCGTCTGAAGTCGATGATGCTCTTCTGAAGTCGATAATGCTCGTCTGAAGTCGATGATGCTCGTCTAAAGTAGTTGATGCTCTTCTGAAGTCGATGATGCTCGTCTGAAGTTAATGATGCTCGTCTGAAGTCGATGATGCTCGTCTGAAGCCGATGATGCTTGTCTGAAGTCAATGATGCTCGTCTGAAGTCGATGATGCTCTTCTGAAGTCGATGATGTTCTTCTGAAGTCGTTAGTGCTCGTTTGAAGTCATTTGTGCTCGTCCGAAAACGTTGGACAGATCTTTTATCTTAGTTTTCTTTTGCTCTCCTTACGGGAAAGCTCCAACCAAATTAGCAGTTTTTTAAAAAAAAATTAAAACAAAGTAAAGTCTGAAGCTGATTAAAAAATTGAATTTTTTTCAAGTTTGACTAAGGAAAGGTGACGGAAACGACTCACCTAGTCCAAAAAAAAAAAAAAAAATATTACGATCCGCATTTTCCTCAGTTTTTATGAATATATAGACTTTAAGTGAGATTAAATTTGAGTCTTTGGAGAAACACTTTGTCAACACATTCGGAGTCGGAAGGATTGCAGTGATTGGCAATAATCTGTCGAGGCATGTGTTTTCTTCTGGAGTGACCCTTTTTCGGGACAGTCTTGGTAACATTTGCTGTTTGTTTGGTTATTATCACTAACGACATCATCATCGTCATCGCCAGCACCAGTATCTTCATCATTATTATCATCACTTTCTATATCTTCATCTTCTCCATCATCACCAAAATAAAATGTCTTCATCTTCATGCATCATCATCATCGTCATCGTCATCGTTATCATCTTCGTCGTCGTCGTTGTCATCGTCATCATCGTCATCATTACCACCTCCGCCAATATTTTCATCATCATCATCGTCTCAGTTATCGTTATATTTGTCATCATGAAGTAATCAATAACAGTAGCAGCAGCGTCACAGCTAAAACCACCACATCTAATCGTCCTCCTCATCAACATCAAAATTGTAGTTTCTCGCGTTATCTCAGTTCTTGACCTCCATTAGGCCCACCTAGACTATCCAGTCTCCTCATTGTTTTCTGGCTTGGGCTTATTCAGTTATTTATTATATCGGAACTTGGTCGGCTAGAAGTTTTCACGTAAAGCACTTTATGAAAAACGTTTTCTTAATTTTTGGCCTTTCTATAAAACTTTTATGTGTCAAAGTTTGTCCATTCTTCTAATCTAGCACTCAACGGCACAAAAAGTTGCAAATAAAATTCCCAACTGTCAAAATTCAAACCAGTTCAGGACTATTTGCAAAGCGGTTTGGGATTGAATCCGAAATGCCCAAAGCAGATCTATTCAGTGATCAGGGTGGCACTTGAATGCATTCGAATCCGGCACCTTAAAGCCACTTCACCTTAAAACCAAGTTTTGGGAACTAAACTCCTTTTTCCGTTGTATTTAATCGTGTTTTCTTGAAAGCTGGAAATTTTCCTCCTTGTAAACTTGTAAATGAGCATCAGCTGGTCTAATCCGCCTGTTTGTTGACTTAAATACGCCATTTAAATGCAATATCTGCAAATATAGGAGAGGCAGATTTGTCAGGCCGGTTGTGGGACATCACGTCAGTGCGCCAAAGACCCTTTGAATTAAGGTGATTTGCATGTGTACTGCTGAAAAAGCCGAAATGATGAAATTTAATTATCTTTTAGTCTTTATTTCAGAAAGTATAAAAGAAACATGAAAAATGTAAATTCTGCTAAAACAGAACTTAATTATTTTGTCCTCTCCAGTATGTTTGCAGTTGGTATTACTAAAATATGAAACAAAAATAAAACTAAATACTTTGAGGCATACACATTAAATTATGTAATTTTCATTCCCTTCGTAATTGCAAAGAAGAATAGAGTCTCTTTTAATGGCGAAGGAACAAGTGCAGTTTTTAGAGCAAAATGATAATTTCGGTATTTTAGTACTTAACATCATAAAAAGAATGTTTTTGAATTTGAAAATAGGAGGCGGTCTTATAATTAAAGGCTTGAAAAAAAGGATTAGGTTGCAGAACGGTGTGATTGACTAGCAAACTGTCGCAGACGAACCTGTGACTCAAGAGCGTTTTCGCTGATCACTCCAGACATGACCAGAATAAGATCTATGATAAAAAAAAGTTATCGCGTCGGAACAACA
This sequence comes from Zoanthus gigantus, assembly GCA_025331005.2. Lineage (NCBI taxonomy): Eukaryota > Metazoa > Cnidaria > Anthozoa > Zoantharia > Zoanthidae > Zoanthus > Zoanthus gigantus. The sequence goes on along the minus strand of JAOBBB020214517.1, from coordinate 5,904 downwards.
GAAGCAATTTCTCCAATCTTCTGGATTGGCTGTTGTCATTAGTAACGCGACATTTTAAACATCCTATTAGGGTATTTAAAGAAAAGCGAAAGCAGGAACTTCATTTAGGAGTGCTTGTCTGCCTTTTTTTAATAAAAAAAAACCAAATTACCATATCGGTTTCGTGCATTGAAAGTGTAATGTGGCAGCGAAAGCGTTTATGCGAAAGATCTGCTTGGTGCTTACAGAGGTAAGAATCTTTCGTGTAGAACCATGTACTGCAGGCGTTAGATGTTTATTTGTAGAAAAAAAAAATTGTTACAGTTCAAAAGTGTGTTGGTGCATCGAGAGAATTTGATCAAAGGTCAACTTGTCCTGAAGGCAAACTTTATTGGGCTCAATGAAAATATTTGTATTTCATTTTGTTTAAGATCAATTGTGCGTGTAGTTTTGCATTTTTATTACAATTCTGGCAGTTTGTTGGTTTTCGTTCGTGTATTTTTTACGGCATTCAGTTTCAGCCATGCCGAGACTTGCACAGAAAGCTTTTCAATATTCAGAAAGAAAAATCATTAAAAAGACCTATTTTGAAGATGAGTATATTATATTAGCAGTCACATCGTAATTTCATATTAGTGTTTTAATCCAATCCTTACACGACTCTTTCAAAGGGTGCGAATAGAGCCTAACTTTATGGATTTTAGTTCAGAAATCATCTTATAATGATCTGCTTCCTATTTGTGCGCGGTTGCCTCCACAAATTATACTAAAGTTTTCGTTTCGGTTGCGAATATGATATGCTTATGAATAAGTTTTTAATGTTAATATATTCTGCGCATTGTTTTTTTATTTACGATAACTGCACCTGCTTCTGGGATATTTGGATTAAAATATTTCTACATAGGTTATGCTTGCGCAACTCTCAATTTCCACCCCTTACAAGCACTTTTTATTGCTTCCATCCAATAGAGCATATAAGATTGAAGAAGGAAAACCCTTTATATTAGGTTAATGGCAGAAATGAAATGTTTACTAGCTTAAAAAAAAAAAAAAAAAAAAAAAACCCAAGTCAAGAATTAATTGGTAGAAAAATGTAAACAGTTGAAGCCTGTTTGGTTTTCTTGTTAATTGGCTGTGAATTTTAGACACAAATAATTGATAATAATGGAGCTAAGTCATTTTCATTGCATTTGTTTTGTCGAAGGAAGCTTTAAGATTTTAAAAGACAGTTTGAAAATGGCAAATCGATTCTTATTGGCAACGTCAAATATAATAAGCCTGGGATCAAGCTATAGATTGTGAAGGAAGATCTAGGATTAGGTGAGCGACCTTCGGTGTAGAAAAACGATTTAAGCTGCAATTTAAAAGATTGCTTAAATAGAAATCAGGTTGTAAATTTTTCTTGATTCTTTAGACTTTACCTGTTTTTGCGTTTAAAATTTAAAACCGCTCAATTTTGAAGTAATAAGGTTGCTACTCGTTTTTTGGAGTGATGCCAGTATTTTGAATTTGTAGATTTCGACGCTTTTGTTTCTTTTTGTTTACTATTACCATTTCTTCGAATATTACTATTTCAGTTCTTTAAAACTTTTTTGTGTTTTGTTTCATTTTTGCAGCAACTAAAATATGCTTTAAATTTAAATATTTAAAAATGTTTTTAGTGAGTTCAAGAATCTTAGTTGTAGCTTTCCAAACCGAACTATTCGATTGCCATCCGGTTTACAGGGATCCAGGATGACTTCACTCAAACTTATATCTAAATGTTTTGCCAAAAGTTTGCATAAAATATTGATCAGGAGTCAATGTGGAGCAAATAGCCATCGTAATGGCGGCTCGGATGGCTTTTTAATTGAAGAAGGGACTCAAAGCCAGCCTTCTTTGGATTTCAGTTTGATTTTATCTTTGTTATACAAATAAATATAAGCAAATAATTGAAAAAAGAAAAATTGTATCAGTTATGTTCTGTTCAACTTATAGCTACTTATGTTGATGTTTATTAAAGATTTTAGTAGATTGGTCAGAAAAAGATGATGTAAATGTGGCAGTGTATATATATAGCAAGTTAATGTATTCTATTATTTTAAGGTGATCTTCTGGTCGCATTTGCATTGTAATGTTTTCATGGTTTCTCTTGTGGTGTTGTGAAAAAGGAAATAATTTTTTTATTTACAAGCAATAAAAAATTTTATTGTCTTTGATTGCGAAATAGCGATGTTAGGGTTTCTTGCAGTGATCTTCTTAGGCTAGCAAAGTATGTATAAATTCAGCGAAGAACTTCAGCCATGCAATTGTTGCGACCGCTAGATATTAGGCTTTTTCTGGTTTAGCACATAAGTGGAGGCTTAGTTCTTAGTTCTTATTTCTTAGTTTATTACACTTCTAAATAGCTGGTGGCTAATACTAGAAGGATAAGGATAAGGCTTACAATGATTTTAAAATTTTAGAAAAATAAACTTACTGCTTCAGCTTTTTATACCCACATTATGAAAACAGTTTCACTGACACTTCGTTGTATCTTAAACAGCCTGCGGGTCTACAAACTTTTGGCAGCCGTATCAGGTCATGCATTCTTCTCATTAGAATTCATTTTATTGCCTCAGTTTTACTAAATTGTTTGACGAATTATATTTTATACTTTTTGTTTTTTTTATATACTGATGTATCGATAATATTCAACAAAGTTTAATTTTAAAACTTTTTTCCAAACTTTAAATATTGTTGCTTTGCGTGTGGTGTCTGTGCTGACATTCATCAATAGTATACACATAAATAATTTACGTTTTTTCTGGCATTTGTAATCAACATTTTGACGTTTTTCATGGTTCTAGTTAGTAAGTTTAGAGATAGCATCTTGTTCTTGCTTAATCCAAAAGATATCTCTGTCCTCATTTGCCCCATAACTTGCCGAATGGCATGGGTGGCTCCAAAACAAGTCTTCAAAAAACGAGATGTTTAATTGTACAACGAGGCTTACTTTAAACGTGACCTCGCAGTCTCAAAATTAAAACTAGCATCTGCGACAAGCTTTCGATATTTTTACACGTGACTTCACTTAAATTTTATGATTCTGCAAACTTCATGGAAACCAGTGAGGTCAGTACGAATGGTTTAATTGTAGAGTTTATTTATAGAGTTTGTTCTCGAACAAAGTTAAAAGATTGCCTTCTCTTGGAATATTACCTGACCGGAAATATTTTCTTTACTGGCTTTTATACTGTCGTTAAAAACATCAGTGTTTGATGCGATGCGGAGGCGATGAATGTCACGTGTACGGAACTCAACCAGAATGGTTGATCGTGACACAAAAATGCAGATTGGTTTAGTTATCACGTCATAAAAATCGTTTTTGCAATACCAGGTCCCGCATTTCAATTGATGTTTCGTTTTGAAAACCTTTTTATAATAGCAAGGTAGCAAGTGCATAAGTGTTAGTTTTTATAAAAAACTGTTTTTGGCCCCTTCTGTAATGTTCATTTTTTTTATTCATCAGAGTGTTTACAGCAATGTAAGTCGTGTCTTGGAGGTTGCCGAAAAACTCAGCGAAGCTGGCCATTATGAATCCGACAAGATTGAAGAAATAGCAGAGGCTGTTGGCAAAGAGTGGAAGTCCTTCGATATGGACATTAATCAACGGAGTTCACTTCTGTCTTGTTCTTTCGCTTACCATAAGCACAGCGAGGAGGTGAGCTGCCTTTTGTTCAGTTCCAAAATGTTGTTATCTGTTTGATTTATTGGTGAAAACAGTTCTTTCGCTGGTTCGATAGTGAAAACGGAAGTTATTGCTTTAGCAGCAATAGAGTTGACACTGGTTTTCCACATTTGTCATTTGTCATCCTGAATTTACATTAGTTTTGTTCCTATATATAAAATGGCAAAACAAAGAAAATTAACTACAGTTATAAGTAGCGGTTCGCGTGAATGTCAGAATCTCTTTTCAGTTTACTGAAATTTGTGAGGTTGAAGGTAGACATATTGGTCTCTTGCATGATTGGTGCTGAAGTCATCAAAATACTAGTTAGAGCGATTGCAATGAATTTCGCCAACAGAACAGCCTCTTTCTGAAGTTATATATTGTGGACTATTACGCAAAGCTTCATTTTCATGTCCCAAAATATACTCGTGTTAGGTTTGAAAAAGCATAAAGGTTACTGTGAGTTTAAGAAGACGAATTTTTGTAGTGCGAGTCTGAGGTTTATGTGGTCAGCGGGTTTTCGTTGATGAGCAGTTTGTACTTTGTGGTCAGATGGTTTTGCTGAAGGAACAGGTATAGCAGGAAATGGCGAGTCTTTAATCTTTGTGGTCAGCGGAATAATTCCGTGGTTAGTGTGATCAGCAAATTTCTCTTGATGAAACTGTAATCGTTGTGAGCAGCGGATTCGCTTGATTTTTCCGTTTATACTGTGATCGGTGGATTTTGTTTGATAAGTTTGTGACCATTGTGAACAGCGGATTTCGCTGGATGAGTCCATGGTCACTGATCAATGGATTTATCTTGATGAGTCTGTGATCACTTTGATCAGCGGATTTCGTTTAATTAATCTATGGCGACTATGATCAGCGAATTTCGCTTTTAATATTAGTCCGTGTTTACTGTAATCAGCTAATCAGTTCACTTTATGATTCTGCGATCGTTGTCAACAGCGATTCACTTGATGATTCACCGTGATCAGCGGAATTCGTTTGATAAATCTGTGATCACTGTGATCGGTGAATTTTGCCTGATTGGTCTGTGATTAATCTGATCAACAGATTTCGCTTGGTGAGTCTGTGATCAGTGGATTTTGCTGAGTAATTCTTATCACTGTGATCAGGCTGCCATGGTTGTTTGAGTTGGTTATAACAGTAAAACAATTTTTCTGCCTTTCCCATCTGGTAATAACGCGCACTGTAGTTTTGCGTTCCCACCTGCTGTGGCTAATATTGCCTGCACGCTCGCGATTTATTTATCATTAAGTTTATTATTATGTTTTGGTTATTTTTGTTTTGTTTTGTGATACTTTGGACACTCTTTATAAGAGTGTTACTGAGGTCAGTACGTGCTAGAACAATGCAAGAGTGAAACCTTTTAATAAAACTACTGTATTATGAACTTAAGCTATAATCAAATAACAAGGTTGTTTGAAATGAATTATAGAGTATTTGACAACTAGAGAGTAAATGTATCTGTTTTGAACAGCAAACTAGACGCATAGTTGCAAAAACTCGGGTATTCATTCTCTGTAGCGCACTGGAAGGTTTGTGAAGCTTTTAGAAGGTTTGGAAAATGCGATCCAAAACACGAGTAATGTATCTCAAGTTTAACCAAGTCGGATAGGTTTTATGAAATCATGTTTCTCTTCACCTTTGTGTTTAGGCTCTGCATTCTATTTTTCAGTCGAATATGCAAACTAGGCTACACACAGTATTTCGTACTATATAAACTGCATTTGAACCTCATTTTCATCAGTAAAATATAAATAACTTATTTTGAAAGTGAAAGCATTGCAATGTGTAACTTAAAATGTATTTCTTTGTGCGTGAGTGAAATTTATAACTTTTTACAGTCAAACCTCGATTATCCGGACTCATTGGGACCTTGGTAAATAGTCCGGATAATCGAGAGTCCGGATAATCGAAAATATGACTTTTGATGAGATACAAATGTAAATAAAAGATATATAAAAATGAGAACAGCAAAAAAAACATTTTTTAATTACGAACTTTACTCAATCTTTATGTATTTAGCGATTTTTTTTACAAATATTCACTTTTTGTGCAGATAAAGTTAAACGGACAATAAAATTACAGCACAATAGATATAGAGTTTACAATGAACAAAACAGTTTCAGTGAACCAAAAAATTGTTCATTGTAAATTCTATAGTAAATTCAAATTGTTTTGTTCATTGTAAATTCTATAGTTATAGAATTTACAATGAACAATTTT
>JAOBBB020214430.1:0-11624 GCA_025331005.2 Zoanthus gigantus | reverse complement strand
CCCGTATTGAATTGACTCGAATATGAAGCGAGTTGTTCATAGGAAGACATCTTTTAGAAAACTTGAAAAAACTGTTTGAAAGCGTGGTTCGAAAGCTTTTTGGAGTTTTGACTAAAAGCCTTTTCAGCAAAGCTAAACACAACAAGAAAGTTCACTGGACGACATCTTTAACTCAATAGTCCTCAAGCTCCGTGCAAAAAGCTAAACGCAAGGACTTCTGGGTAATTTCCAAAACGCGACGTGACAGATAGATAGATAGAAAGATAGATATATTGACGAAAAGGTAAACCTAGACTCGGCCTACCACAGGTAGCCCGAGTAATAAAACAAATGCCAGTTTCTGTAACTCCTGGTGTAAAAGCCATTCCGTTGTGTTAACTAAACTCAAAAAAAGTTGTTTTTTGTTTCCATTATTGTATTTGCTGACCTGTAAAGAACATTTTAAAAAAAGGACCTTTTTGTGTTGAGAAAATGCTGCAAAGGCCCATTTAAACGGATGCAACATTTTGGGACAACGTCATCCAACACTGTTGGGCACAACATGTTGTCTTCGTTTCAACAGCATGTTGGGCAATGTTGGATCGTGTTGGACGATGTTGGATGAAGTTTTATTTCTGTCAAACTTTTCGTCCAACATTGCCCAACATTTTTCTTTGAGCATGCGCATACGAGAGCATTCATTAGTACTCAGTCTATCCGTGTGCGTCATTGTAACTCATCCTCATCATTTCACGATATCCGACCGTGGATTCCAACATTAGTTCGTGCACAATGTTGTTAAAAAAACCTCGTCTCTCCTCCTTATCCATGCTCTTGTCTTGCCTCTCTTTCGTCTCAGCTCTTCATCTTCGTCTATTAACTCGATTAAAAGTGCGGCTGCAGCAAATTTTCGTTTATCCATAATTGAGAAACCGCCATATTTTTTCGTGATATTAGGATATCTTGTCCCCAGATCCCAGCGATCACACTAATACGTGGGTCCTGGTAACGATCTAAAATGTCCCATGGTGTTTGCCAACATGTTGCTTCCAACAATGTAAGGTGATGTTGCATCCGTTTAAACGGGCCTTAACAACGCTATTTTAGTGCAGTGTTCACTGGTCAGTATTGTACGAATGAAAGTCACCTTTTAAAGGAAAGATTGATCACAAATTTGAAAAATTTCATCAAATGTCACGTATGTTTTCCCATAATGTTTAGATTTGTACAAAATAGAAAGTACAAAACAGATAAAATACTTAGGTGTCTTTATTGACAAATAAAACATTTTAATAATAAACTTACCAAGTACATAGGTATTTTAAAGAAACTCAGATTCTATTTTTCTGTTAGCACACTCAAGCAACTCTACTATACTTTAGTATTCCCATATGTTAATTATGCTTTACTGAGCTGGGGTACAGCTAGCCAGTCTCAAATACAAAAATTCAAAACTAAGAGAGAGTGTCACTGCGCTTTACAAACGTTTAGATGAACTTAAACTAGATAATGTATTTAATCTAAAAATTTCAGTTAACATCCCCAATACCTTCGCTGACCTAATTCTACCTGTTCAAGATATTCACAAATATAATACTAGATATACTTCAAAAAGATAACCTATACAGGCCAGCCTCCAGGACAAACTATGGCTTATCAAGATTCAAAGTTGTTGCATCAAGAACTTGGGGAAAAGATCCCACCTGCAACAAAAATATTGCCCTTCAAATTATTTCTTCTTGATAATCAGTAACATAACAATGTAGAATTGCCAATACCTTCCCTTAATAACCCACTTTCAAAAGTTTCGCTTTCTTCCCTTGACTCCATTCCTGTAATTTTAATTAACATTTTTACTGTTCTTCACTGCTTGCTACTTATTATCAATCAATTTCTGCGCCCTATTAGAATAACTTATTGTTAACCGACTTTTTTTCTGACATAATCTAATAACTGTGGTAGTAGCTAACTCGAAAGCTTTAACTACTTTTGCCTCTACGCACATTCATGACACAATTTGCTTACTCAAACATTGTTCATTTTTTTCCTTTTCTTACGTATTATGTCTTGAATTATATTGTATTATTATTGTAAAGAGTGCAAAAATAAACAAATCTGAAATCTGTTACACACCAGGTAGAGACCGTTGGAGACAAGTACATGGCTGTTAGTGGTTTGCCAACTAAATGCAGCTTTCATGCACAGAATATTGCTTTTCTTGCACTTGACATGATTGACATAACAGCAAAGCTGAATGCTCAGGGTAGAAATTTACAGGTTTGAACTTGTTCCATGAATCTGCTTAGTTATATGCCTAGTTTTGTTTTGTCACTGCCAATAGAACTGAATATTCAACTCAGTATTTGTGCTTACTCCCACAGCAATCATCATCATCTTAACCGGGTTGGCCTGATTTATCCCACTTTGGCAGCAATCTCTCCAACTCCCACTCTTCATCTCGCTCGATTCATGGCATCCTTTTTCTCCAAACCAACTCTCTTGCTCTCCTTCTCCACTTGCGTCATCCACGTCTTTGGCCGTCCTCGCTTCCTCTTGCCCTTCACTTCAAACTCTAACGCTTTTCTCAACATGCCCATCATCACTTCTCAACACATGCCCGTGCCATCTCACTCCATTCGCCTTTGCCATCTGAACCACTGTTTCCTGGAATCCCAACATCTCCATTAGGCCTTCAATATATCCTCTTTTTTACTCAATCCTCAGTTTTGCACCACACATTGCTCTCCTCCATCGTTTCGCTCGTCAGAATCAAGTCATCTGCGTACAACCATTTAGTCATGAAACCATTTCTCGTACTCTCCGTAACCACGTCAACCACGATCGCAAAAACCAACGGCGACCACACGTATCCCTGGTGCACACTAACTTTCACCTCAAACTCCTCGGACAACTCTAGCCCAACTCTGATTCTTGCCTTTGCACCTTCATACAGACTCAAACTCAAACTCATGCATAGTAAAAAGTAATTGTTTTGGTGTAATGCTTGTAGGATGGGCTTAACTGACAATGATCAACTATCAATAGCAAATACGTTCTGTTAGATAAACTGAAACCACTAAAAAGGGCACTAAGGTGGTAGTTGGCATTGTAGTAAAAAGTGTCAAAAATCAAAGTTTGCTCCCTCTTTCCCCCCCCTCCCGATATACTGATAGTATAGTAAACGCTATTCATTACCAACTCATCAATTCTGGAACCATAGAATTTTTAACAAGTTGCTGGTGAGTTTATTGTGTTGTTTAATTTTTTTAATCCAATTTAATCTGTTCAGTAGTTCGTACCAGAAGAATGCATTAAAGCTCAATTGATATTTGTAAGAGCTAAAGTTCTTTTCAGAAAGCCTTTCCATCATGTTTCACTACGAAAATAGTCTACAAGATTTTCCCACTGCACCACTGTATATATCTGGTGAGGCTCACATCCAAAATCTTAAAGAGCTTAACGTTTCACCAAAATGATTGTACATGGTCCATCTTAACATCTATTTTTTCCAAGCTCTTGGAATTTTAGCACGTAGAACGAGCAAAAAGAATTCAACGAATAAATTGCTGCAAGTGTAATAACAATGGTCTCATCACAAAATTTGCCCGTTTAACTAGTAAATCTATGCAGAATCAAAGACGCAGTGGCACGTCTTCTCAGCATGATTCAGCATGGTGAACGGTTCATAGCATATGATAAAGATAAAAACATACTGAGGATGTTTGACGCGTACTTGAAGTTTACAGTTGTTTTTGTATCACCTCTTACAATGCAAGTGTGGAATTTGTGTTGATTGCATTTTTCAGAATTTCTTCCCCCTTCAGGAGATTTTGTCAATGTGCACAGCAATTCTGATATTTTATATATATATTTCAGATAACAATTGGCATTCATTCAGGAGAGGTTGTTGCAGGAGTTGTAGGACAGAAGAAGCCTAGATACTGCTTGTTTGGTAACACAGTTAATTTAACAAGTCGAACGGAAACCACAGGAATGAGAGGAAAGATTAATGTGTCGGAATATGCTTACAGGTTAGAACTTATCTGAAAGCTGCAAGCCCATCTCGGAAATGCCCATTCCAGACTTAGGAAGCTAAGAACCCAAGGAAGGGCTGGACAGTTATAGGAAGAATCCGTTTTATCCGTTTTAATTCCAAGTCATCATTTGGTAGAATTCAGATTAAAATTTATTAATCTAGAATCCAATAAGTTTAACCTGTTTTCTTGATTGCTAGAATCTGTTTTTTCAGAATCCTTCTAACCAACCAATTTTGAGAATCCACTTCACTATTTGGTAAAACTTTATAATTTCAAGTCAGAAATTACTTTTATGTTTCAAACTCCAATTACTGAACTAAATCCAAGTGAATCAGAATTTAAAATGCTTGTTAACTAATTTCTTTTTTTAAAAAACGTTTAGGCAGCATTACAGGTAAAAACATTGTGGAGTTAAGACGATTCAAGGTTGAAACCTATGCGGTAGAAGGCGCTTAGCCCTTCATCCTTATTCAGCAGCTCCCAAATAGTGCAATTCAAATATCAATAGAATTTAAAGTGAACTAAAATACAAATTTTGGACAAAATTATGAAGTATGGCTTTCTGAATTGAAACTCTGTTATTTTATGCAGGTGTTTGTTGTGCCAGCCGCACGATGACTTCCAATTCAAGAAGAGAGGAGCCGTGCAGATGAAAGGAAGGAGAGAACCTATGATCACATACGTATTGTCTAGAAGACATCACAAGAACAGGCTGACACATCACACAAGTTTTTGAGCTGGGAGTTTGATCCTTTCAGTTGTTTATTTGACATATAAAATGTGTTAAAAAAGGCTGTTTGTGTGCTGAGATGAGTCAGCAATCCTTCAGTGGGAATCCCAGTTCTAGCACATTTCATACTTATAGTTCAAGCGCCTTGTTATTCTGTAACTTAGCATGCCATTGTGCCTACCGATAAAATTTTGTGTATAGGTGCAGACATTTAACTTATTCATTTAAAAGAAAATCATTATCGCTTGGCATATAATAAGTTGTTGATAAATTGATATATCTGGATTGTTTTCAACATTTTATTGGCAAAAGTTAAAATGTTGAAAAAATTTAAATTTTGTTTCTTTCAACCAGTTGAGGGTTTGAGTGGGGTTGACTGATTACCGAAAATGGAGTAAAAATTTAAATAATTACTGAGATTTGAAACTAGTTCAACTGGTTAATGAGAATTGATAGCCATAGCTGAACTAATTGAATATTCATGTTCTTTTGAAGTATGGATATGATATATCTGTAAATTATATATATATTACTAATTAGAAATATGCGAAAGTGAAAACCATCTGGTAGAGTGCTCGATACCAAAAAGTAGAGCTAAAATTATAGTAAATCGTTTAAATCAAATCTGGACACATTTCTCGCTACAGCACTGTTTCATGTAGTGTTGCTACACTCGTCAGGCGAATGATTTAAAATTATACCAGAACGCGCAAATATACAACATAAATAAACAATAATTAATTCAAAGTGGAAGGCTGGATAACAGTGAACATGCGGTAATAGATACAGAGCGCGAAAATTAAATAGAGAATATTACACGGTGGCGCGAAGATACGAATTTTATTTTTGAGTGGCAAAATAAAATTTTACGAACGAGCGCAGCGAGTGAGTAAAATATTGTTTTTGCCACGAGAAAATAAAATTCATATCCTCAAGTCATCGTGTAATATTCTTTTTATTTTATAGACACGAGTGTTCAAAGTGTTCAAAGCTTTGAAAAATGTACAAATTTGGGAGGGAAATTACCGCAATTACGTCAGCGATAAACTCACGTGTGAGATTATGGAAAATAAACTACTCGGGTCCCGGATGTAGTTTTTATGAATTTTACGACTGGTATATTTTCCAGTAAAACACTCGTGTCTATATAATAAAGAGATTTAAATTACACATACATACAGTATACAAATGATAAATGCACAAGAATTCAAGATTGTGATCGTTAAGTTTTCAACATGATTGGACATTTCATTTGTTCTTTTACCAGCGAACCGAATAGCGCCAATATACCTAATTTAGCAAGAACTGCTCAAAAAGACTATACACAATTATAACATTTTAGCTTTAATTATAGAGTCACATAGCAAGTCAATTCTTGTTTAGAGCTTTTGTTTTGATCACTCGGTGAGCCTTTGTGTTGTGGTTATTGTTTGCAATTGATATGGTAAAACGCGCCCATCAGTTTTGTCTCTTTTTGCTACCGTCGTTGTAGGAGTAAGTTGGTCCTCTGTGCTGGCCGAAGTTTAGTCATGCCGGCTTTTGCGGGGCTAGGACAGAGGCCAACAAAACCAGTAAAGAAATTAAGTTAAAGAAGTTGAAAGTGGAGCTAGTTCCCCGTTGCAATTGTGCTAGATCCAGAAATATATTTTTTGATCATCATTACATTTGGTTTTTTACCGGCCGGGTTGTAAATAAAAAACAAATCCAATTTAAAATTTTGTATGATTCAATTGAGTAAACAAATAAACTCAAACACTCGCGAGACTCGGGTTTGCCTCCCGGCCGGACACAGGGTCTTAAAATGAAAAGATTCTCAACACCTAAATAAAATTATTTTTTCTTAGAAAAATATTTAAAACTAAACTATGGACTTGTAATAATAGTAGTACTTTATGACTGAGTAGATGATTGTATGGCAGAGTGGGTTAAGGCGCCAAACATGTAATCTGGAGACCCAGGTTTGATTCCTGGTAGAACCATATTTTCACTCAATCTCATTGTTGAATGTTTCTGTTCCCAATTATTCAGTTATAGTTATCTATTTCAGAACTTCTGCGAATCGTCTCTCGAATTGGAATAGAGTGACGATCCATTGAGTATAGCGGCTTTCAGTTGCGTTATTTAAGATCCCATGTTTACACTATGCAGAATTGCTGTAAAATCTCTTAGGGACCTAATACTATAGCTGTCCTAGAAAAGCAGATGGTCGCATGGCCGTCAGAATAACGTTTTAAAAACACATTAGATAATCAGCACTTTTTATCTCTGGGCGACCCGTGATAACGATCACGTGTTCTCAAAATCTGAGCAGTTTTGAGATTTTTGTAAGAATTTTAAGAGTAAAGTGCATTTCCCAGGGATGAATAAATAATTTACCGAGGAACAAAATTTTTGTACGGTTTGTCTCATGCTGAGCGACAGCAGCATTTCAACCTGTGTGCACTGAGCAAATATCTATTACTTAAAGAGAGGTCGGCAAGTGATCTATTGGCTTTTTTAAAAAAAATCTTTAAACAACCGTTTTTACAAAAGCGTCTACCGTTTCCAAGAAGCGATTTGCTTAGCAGGGAATTTGCTGTTAATCTTACTTGCTGCCAAACTGAAAGAAATGTGTACAATATGTAAATTTTAAGTAAATCAAAGCAATCTTTTTAACATATCTTTTGTGTTTTTCTCGTTATTTTAAGTTTTTAAAGCATTGTCGAGAAGTTTATCGATTCACCAAAATTACTTGTTTGTGTTAAATTTTATTAAAATCACACAAAACCATTTTTTAATATTTCTTGCGGAAACAGTAAAACATGCTTTGTAGCTTACTAAAATTGCCGGACAAAAACAAATGCAAATATGAATTACAACTTTTCACTCAGTGAAGAAAAAGTTGTAAGTTCTGCTTAACATTTGCTGTTTGACAACGACTGGACTGGGCTGGATCAACTTTCATCCGGTCACAATTGACCGTTGATTACTAATACAGAAACTAAGATATCATATTACTTTTGTTTTAAAATATTAACTTCAACTGACTTTTATTACTTTAATAAAAGACCTAAATCTGCAATGTCGTTGTGTTTCTTTTTCAAGAACACGGTTTGTCTTTATATAACTACATTTTTTAGTTGAGATTGTCCGCTTTATACAAATGAGATTTATAAAAACAGGATTTAAATCAACAACTAGAAACCAAAAAAAATTTCCACCTTAATTAAAAAGAGCAAAAAAAGGAAATAATTGATTATTTCAAATCTTAAACTCGACACCTCCTAAAAACTACCTGGCAAGATTTCGCTACGAGTTGGTAATAGCGTGTTGAGTAAACTTTCACACTAACTTTAAGACTTTTAATGTAATACAGTTCTGCTTTATGATGTAAGAGAAATGAAGTTTTGTCCACATTGAAATGCGACAAAAGGACAGGTGTTAATGAGCCTCAGATTATTAAGAACATTAAAGTTAAGAACATTTTAAAAACAAGCTCAGTCTGAGGCTGAAAAAAAGTGAAAATGTTTCTAGTTGAATCTTTATTGAATCTTGTAAAATCTGCTGTCTCTTGGCGAGGACTGTAAGAGAGGACAAAATGCCTAGTGGTCAGTAACCTTAAATAAATGTACAAAGATCGCCTCAAAATACAGACGACCAGCATAGTTTTTCAATTCCTTGTCTTTTTGTTTTGATTTCTCATCATTTCAAACCGCTCACAGAAATAAGAACAAATTAAGAACAAATTGAGGCTGAAGCTGCCAAAAAATTAATAACACTTACAGCCTCGGCAAAATTTACTGATTCTTATTTAAAAAAATGGAGTATTAGTTATGCAAACATAACAACCAATAAGCTTTATAAAAAGAATAACTCATATAAAAAAATAATTTCTTTTATTCATAACTTACACTAGTGAAAAAAGACAACGCGCCATGCAAGTGTGATGGATAACAGTCGAAGTTTGATTAAATGTACCTTTTTGGATTCTAAAATCCTCGAACTCGCGTTTTGTTCAAGTATTGTTGGTTGCTAGTTCTAGGTTTGCCCATTGTTGGCTAACGACACGGGAACAGACCAAGCCGGAACTCGGTTGAGAATGGAGTTTTGCTTAGAGTTCCTGATAGATGGCCGAACGTTGTTTGTGGTAAAATCAGCAGTGATTGAGAAATTTGTTTGATTTGGGTTTTGGCATTGCAGTGATCGTAAGAGGGCTTCTCTTACGTCAAGTCTCAAGATCCCGTAGAGAAGGGAGTTTGTAACAGCCGTGCTGCAAGCTAACGCAGCGGTGACATGGCGCGGACTCGCGAGATAGCTGCCGACTTTCGCATGATTTTCATACACTGTTAGGATACAATATGGTAACCACGACAACACGAAAGTTCCAACAAGAATGCCCAAAACACGGATAATTTTCATCTTTTTTGTAAAACTTCTAGAAGAGCTTCGGTTGAACGCTTCGTCGTGAGCGATTTGCCGCGCGTGTTTTCGCGCCACAAACAGAATTCGACCATTTGTGAATAGTACACTGATAAACGGCACAAAGAAGGCGACAACAAACACCAGGTCCTGGTACAGCATCATCTTGTGGGTTCCGCTTCGGAACGCAAAATGCAGTCCTGCAGGAAAGGCAGCAAGAAACCATATCACTAGAATGGCAGCGGCTGCACGTTTTCCAGTTACTCTATACTCATACGTTAAAGGACAAGTTATAGATATATATCTATCCACTGTAACCGCACAGAGATTAAAAAGCGAAGCACGACCAAGGAGAGGAAACAATATATCTATCATGTCAAATTGTTTTCTCAGAGTGAA
The DNA here is from genome assembly GCA_025331005.2 of Zoanthus gigantus. Lineage (NCBI taxonomy): Eukaryota > Metazoa > Cnidaria > Anthozoa > Zoantharia > Zoanthidae > Zoanthus > Zoanthus gigantus. The sequence continues at coordinate 2,081 of JAOBBB020214430.1, read as the reverse complement.
CTCTAAAATTTTCAGTGGTGCAACGATCAGAGAAAGCAGCAAGTCGGCCGTGCTCAGACTACACATGAACATGTTTGTGAGTGTCCTGAGGCGCCGCGAGCAGACAATGGTCACAAGTAGAGCAATGTTTAGAGTTAATCCAAGTAACATTATTAGTGAATAGTAAACTATCAGCCCTACACTAAGACCAAACAGAGGTGTAGGACGTTGTGGCGGTGAAGTAGAACTCTGCTCGATGCACTCCTGCACTCTCTCCTCGATTTCCACCAACTTCAACACATCTATAGAATTTAGGTTTAGAGTCCAGTTATACATCGTGCCATTGATGAAATCCATGCACTTTTTTCTGTAAATTCCCTGCATTGCGTCAATATACGAGGCTATTGAATTGCTTCTGAAATTGATGATCAATAAAAGGCCAACGTAAATTTCCACAAGATTTTATAAGATGTTAATTTTGCGACGATTTATCGACGATAACACTAGAAGAGACAAATGTTATAATTACTTTTCAAATCAGTTATAAAGCCTTATGTTTGTATATTAGAAATTAAATATTTTCTAGTGCATCGTGTTTATTTTACCAGCAACGAATTAGGCAACTTACACTGCGTTCAACTGATTCCCAATGTTTTCGCGGCAAATTTCACTTGAAGCGGAGGAGCAGAAAGATTTCCAGGTTGATATTTGCTCAGCGCTTTTTTACTGACTGACTTTTTTCCACGGCAACTAATTTCTTGCTCAAGGCCGCAAAGAACAAAATGCACCTGTCTTTATGATTGGCAGGTATAACATATGCACCAAAGTTCTGTTACTTTAAAAAGATTACTTTTATTCAGAGCGAGTACTGTCGCTCATCTGTTGTATTATGAATTAAAAGTTATATAGATTACACTTGCTAATTTGCATTACAAGTTAAGCCGGCTACAACATGTTTTAAAAGTAAACAGTAAAATAAAGAAAAATTAAGTAAGTTATAAGGTTACGTAGTCATAACACTTAAAAACTGTATATTTTCCGTTTTAAAAATAAAAAAAACTACCGGACTTAATGTCAAGTTTGAGTACGACGTGGGACCACTTTTAAACTAACAAAAACAACTATTTCCATTTCTTATTAATCTACTGTTTCTACTATTGAATTAGGGCAAGGAAGTTGAATAAGATAAATTAATAATTTTCAATTCCTTACAATAAATATTTTTTGTGATATGTTTACAAGACAGCAATTCTGTCTCTTCTGCTACGATTTTATGTCGTATTAGATAAAAAAACGTCTTTGAAACATTGTTAATCAAAAATGATGTGTTTATAGCTCAAGTTAAAACCTTTCTCCGGCAGAAATGGTTACTAAAAGCCACGGGGTTATTGTCTTTCAAGCCAAATTGATTCATTAATCAATTTGGCTTGAAAAACAATAACCCCGTGGCTTCCATTAATACGATATTGCTCGCCAATTTTCACGCCTCAATTGTACAATTCACCCACACATCGTTCCCTGGCCAAAATCAAACTTTTTAATAACCACAAAAAGTGGATTTCGGTCGAGCTTTTATTATCAGCCTTTTAATACATTACCTACACAGATAAAAACAATCAAGATTAATTTAAGATTGTAGCTTTAACAATGACTTATAATAACCCCTAGAAACCAACGGCTGTTACTTCGTGTATAAGGACACAGATTTAGACAAGCTTTGTGATTGGCCGAGTTAAGGTTGGAGTAAACTTTATCTTTCCTTTGATTGGCTCAAACAATTTGAGTCCTCTACACGAAGTCACTGCCTAACCAACAGGAGACTTGATTGGTTTTTGGGACGAAGACAAAGTGATAGCCTGGGTTGAGTGTTGTTTTCTGTGTCACAAGGGAATAATCGCTAATGATAGTAGATAAAAATCCGCTTTAGCAACGATAGGAAAGAGGTAAAGGTTTCTTTATTTAACGTCGCTAGTTCCGTCAGTTCATAGAACCGTTATCAATGGAAGCCGACGGTGCGTCCTTTATCCCCTCCCTCTGTCAGTGCTCCATTTTACGGGTATTTAAAGCTACAGCTACACTGATCAGAGAAAAGTCGGAACAGA
>JAOBBB020214247.1:0-11625 GCA_025331005.2 Zoanthus gigantus | reverse complement strand
GGACTTCATAATGGAATGAATGCTCGGTCAAAAACGACAGCTGTCCCCAAACTGTCTTATTTGCACGTTTCCAAACTTAAAAAACGTAACAGGAACCGCGGAAAACTGTTTAGTTTTTGAAATTTAGCATTAGTAAAGGGCTCTACTTTTCATCTAAATGATAAAAAAATAAGCGACATAGGGACTTTAAGAAAATACAACAAATCAAAGGTCTGGAATGTCGTTGCGTATTCTGCGATATCCAGAAGGTAGCATTTCATTTGTCTTTCCCGTCATTACTTGCGAGTAACTATCAAAATGGCACCAAAACTTTGTGCGTATTGTACAAAATGACACCAAAGTTGTCGCTCAACACCGTAAGTTTCTTGCACAAAATAAAAATGATTTTACAGTTATGACAGCTGAGGAAGAAAATGAAGAACTCCCTAATTTTGTGCCTAAATTTAATTTTTGGCAATCCCTAACCGACAGAAAAATGGAAGAATTTATAAAAAAAACGACAACTGCGAAACCCTTGGACTGTCAAAAAAAAATTATGGCTTCATGTTTGATTCATGAATTTAAAAAACTTACTTAACGTTGGATCTTATTCCATACAAAACCCTGCCATTTCTATACAATTTTCTTTCAACCTAGCTCGTTGCCCTTTTCAGTATTCATGGTTAGAAATATTTGCAATTAATTCATTTTAGATTTCAAATATATAAATCTGACCCGTTACCATGAAAACAGTCTCTTAGTGCTGTCCTCTGAAGACTCTTAAAACTACACATTTTTCCCGCGTTACTGCTGCATGCAGGCTTCCTGCACCACCTCTTTTCTTGTTAATGTGCCTCATATATTTATAATTTTAGAAAATAATAATAATAATAATAATAATAATAATAATAATATTAATAATAATAATAAACGATTTTTATATAATGCTTAATCTTGAAGATCTAAGTGCTTTACAATTAAATACAGTTTTTTAACAGTCAAGGGTCTTAGATAGTCCGCAACAGCGGCTCACTTATATTAACAACTTTAAATGCTCTCAGCGAAGGAGACAGACCACAACACCGGGATCACTACCCTGCTCTTTTCGACAAGTGCATGGATTCTTTTGAGTCCCCCGATAGAGTGTCGAGAGACTGGTCCTACGGTTTAACGTCCTTATGCGAGAAGACGCGAAAGTCTAACCATTTGCAGATGTTAGAGCAAAGGCAGCAACTTTTCCTCAATTGTTTTAGGACCCTGAGTGTTGGTCCGGCCGGGAATTACCCAAGTCTCCCGCACGGTAGACTGGTATCTTACCAACTGGGCTAACCAGGCGGCGGTGGAATAGGACAAATGTAACTCCAAATCCAATTTGAGTAGCTGGATTACTTTATTATAATTTAGTTGTAATTTTAAACCAATTGCGTACCAACAGACAAGGCCTCGTGCTTTTCCTGGCTACCCCATCATTTCACTTTAAGAAAAATATTGTAAAAACTAACGTAAAAAATCTTCAATAGGCAGATGGTATCTATGAAGATCCACTTGAACTACTGGATAAGATTGATGTAAATAATGAGGATGAAGCAATGAACGAGTTGCGAGAGAAGGTACGACATAACTATTCCTCCAACACTTGGGGATCTGCCAGTTCAGGTCAGGGGGAACATGCTGAAGAAGTCAAAAAGGAGCGGATTCTGAAACGCCATAAGAGCGAGGTTTGGTTTACCATGACTGATTTTAGCTTCAGGCTGTTAACTGCGCGGGTGGCAAGTTAGCGGCGCAGATGTAATTAGCTAAATAATAACGTGTAAATATGTGTGCTTGATCCTGATATTTGTTCTTTGCTCCGATACGTGAAGTGTCATGGTTTTTTGTCAAAAATCATACATGTATGTTCAGTCATAAAAACTCCCCAAACCCTTTGTGATCCTAGTGGGCCCTGAAATCGGCGCTCATCTCTGGTTTCAGCGGTGTGAGTGAATGAGAGTCTACACCCCTCATCCTTTCCCTGAACAGGACTTTAATCTCTCGCAGGTTAGTTTTAAACAGAAGTTAGTTCTTTCTTTATAGACCTCGTAGTTAGGGAAGCTGAGTATGCTTTGTCAGAAAAGAAAGTTACTCAGATCTCCACTGAGCCAGGAATCGAACCCGTGTTTGGAACAGTTCACAAGATCTCTGCTATCCAACCACAAAGTCAGTATATTGGTAAAGTACAATGTACATGTTATCAGTTATCAATATTCAATACAAATATACTTATTACTCGGATCGTTATACCCTTTTAAGACCAGAAGTCTGCTATTATCCAGGGTTCCCGCGGATCATTAAACAACATTATCATCATCATTAACATCATCATCATTATCAACAACATTATCATCATCATTAACATTATCAACATCATCATCATTATCAACATCATCTTCATCATCATTATCATCCTCATCATCAACATTATCACCCTCATCATCATCAACATTATCATCATCGTCATCACTATCATCATCGTCATCGACAACATCAACATCATCATTCATCATCATCCTCCTCTTCATCAACATTATCATCATCATTATCATCATTGTCATCATTATCATCATCATCATCAACACTATCATCATCATCATCAACATTATAATCATCATCATTTCTACCACCATGATTATTATCATTGTATCATTATCACATTATAATGACTGCCATCAACATTATACCTACCATCAATAATTATTTTAATTGTATCATTATTACATCACTATCGTCACTGCCATCATCCTAACTTAAAGCAAAATATATCAGAATGCAAACTCACTTGGGTTCTCCCGGATGGGGCCGGAAAAACGCCATGACAGGCTGAATGAAGGAGAGCACAGTGACGATAACGCCGATGATGGCATGTTTTGATGCATCCTGGAACAGATGGATAAGAAATAACAAATGCAATAACAGTGTCGATATTTCTAAAGAAACAGTAGTAGAAATGTTTTAGGGTTTTATGTCGTTGGAATAGAAAGAAACACAATGATGTTTTGAAGCCTAGTTATTCATCTCCTACGAAGGACTAGCATCTGAAACGTGAGTTTTTCCTTTTTTCAACAGGTGAACTTAAATGCAATAACAGTAAACCAAAGCCCCTCCTAACTAGAACTTTTAAGTTCATTTGGCCGTGAAAATATTGAACAATGTATTATTAATGGTTTTACATTACATTATTTATTACTTTTACAGTTCTTATTAATTTCTTTAGTTTTTCCTCCGATATCATGAAGGAGCGAGAGCGAATTCGCGAATAACAATGTGTGTTTGTTTAAGAATAACACTCCAGTCATAGTCATTACGATTCAATTTGTGAGACTATTTTCCCAATGTCAGGCAATATATATTCCGCTAGCTAGGGCCAAACTGATTCATCATCATCCAAAGACATATTCCCTTCAGACTTCGTTGACCTCTATCATCTCAGACTTCATCCAGTGCGGCAGCCCAACTATTCTTTAGCATTTCTTCAGCATCCTCTTTTTGGCTTCCCTCTTCTTGGCTTCCTTCTTCTTGGCCTCCCTCTTCTTGGCTTCCCTCTTCCTGGCTTTCCTCTTGGCTTCTCTTTTCTTGGCTTCCCTCTTCTTGGCTTTCCTCTGTTTGGCTTCCCTCTTCTTGGCTTCTCTTTTCTTGGTTTCCCTCTTCTTGGCTTCCCTCTTCTTGGCTTCTCTCTTTCGTGCCCTCCATCAACACTGATAAGCCGTCAAGAGGTCACATTCCAAGCCATTTACTTGTAGCACTAGTAATGTCCCAATTATCTGGCTTTACGTTTGTGTGTCCATTGGAACTTTATAAAATTCGTTCCGACTTGTAGAAATACCCAGGCAATCGTTTGTCCTGTGCTCTAAGTATGACATCCGGAGTAGCATTACATCTTGTACGCATCTATCCTTTTCATTATCCGATTAGAATAAATAAATAAATAAATATGGAATCTAAAAAAGCACTAAATCATTATCATATGTTAAAGAAAAAAGAAGAAGAAACTAAAAAAAACCTATTGTATACTAAGCTCTTTTTACAAGTTCTAACTGAGTAAGGAAACAAACCACTGGATCATCAGTCCTGAACAATACTAACCCCTTGGGACCAGCCTCTGACTTTGACAAAAATGACAACAAATGAAGCGGCTGTTAATAATACACACGTGACCATAAGTGAACGATGAAACTGTTAAGAAAAGAGAACATCAGTTATTTTATTGCAGATCTTACTTACACAAAATGTAAATCGTAACTGATCACTTACCTCCGCCAAGAAAGTTATGTTTTTCGTAGGGTTTGTTTGTTTGTTAGCAACATAACTCAAAAACTTATCGACAGATTTTCATAAAATTTCAGGAAATGTGGGAAATGGGATGAGGAAGAACTGATTAAATTTTGTGGGTGATCCGGATTGCAGTCTGGATCCAGAAATTTTTTAAAGGATTCCTTAACATTGCTATTTTCAACTTTTGTACATATAATAAGTCTTGACTTTGATACAAAATTAATAAGGAAAACAAACGCGAACAACTTGCTACAACGTTTTGGACATGGTCCGATGTCATTATCAAGCAAGGTGAATTTTATTGTATTGCATTGTATTATACCGTTCTATTGTTTATTGAACCGTATATATGCTCTGTCACAATAAAATTCACCTTGCTTGATAATGACATCGGACCATGTTGAAACGTTGCAGCAAGTTGTTCGCGTTTGTTTTCCTTATTAATTTTGTATATATAATTCAATAATAAATAGCAAGTTAGTTTGATGGTAGAACATATATACGGGAAATACAATATTAAAATACAATACAAATGCCTACAATGTTGCATGGGAATCACATTATGCTTGGCGGAGGTCTGGGCTCTCCGAGTGCTTTTCTAGTTATGTAATACTTTCCGTAAAATATACCACGTTTAATTTCACTTGTATTTCCCGTATTCGCACGAGCCTAACGAGTTTATCCCACGCAAGTTATAATTAATTTATTCCTCGCGCGGAGAAAAAAGAGCTAAAACCGCAGGTTTTAGGCCGCCCGACGTTTTAAGCTTGGTCAAGCAGTTATGAATATAAAGTGCACTAATTGCAAACAAGCCTTATCATGGAGGCTCATATGGGACTAATAGGGTCAAGTAGTCACTCATAGGTATTAATCAGAAATCCGGGTGAAATACCACAGAATTAGGCAACTGCTCACAGTCTTTCGATTGACTGTATTTTTAAGGCATGGGATAAATAAATATTAGTTTTTTTACGTTCTAACAATATTTTGCTAAATACTTTAGTCCTTCGATGATTGTTGTTTCAAACGATACAAAAACCACACGCACCACAAACCATAGTTTCTTATCAAACAACTTGGTGTCCGGCCAAGCAGGTCGCATGTATCGCGCCATGAAAATCGCAATGGTCGCACAACCCATCCACGATAAAATCATCAAGATTCCTAAAACGGAAAAAACATACCTATTGTCTAAATTTGACTAAATACGAATAATGAGAAGAAATTTAAGAACGAAAATCATATCTTCTATTTTGGCGACTAAAACCTTAACATCGACAATTGAACAACAATATTTGTGATTTGTGATATGTTGCAAGGCGCCTTTTACATTACTACTATAATGTACTCTAAAGCCTATTCAATAACAGTTATAAACTATTTGGCGCCATTATGAAATGAGCCGCGCGGGGATTGGTAACGAGTTTCTAAAAATAGCACGACGAGTGGAGCCCCTGATAGGGTCCGGGATAAGCTCTCTTATCTCATATTCTCTTGGTAAAACACAATCTTATCTATATGCATCGCGCTGCCATAGAATAATCATCAACTTTATTCAACCTTATTATCCGAAAATCGCGCGCATTTATATGAAATGAATGCGAACTCAACAAACAAAGTTTTTAAGTTTACCGTTACTTTTACCAATATTAATTTTCTAAGGCGGCAATGTTAACAAAAGTTTATTCTTTGTATTCATGACATCAAAAAGAAACAAACACTAAGCAATTTCGGTTAAAATATATTATGACTGAAAGTGTCTATATGGCCTAAACGTTTTTTTGTTCGATTTTTTGTATCTCTAAATTACATAGAAAAATATTCTAAAAAAATTTTCGATTCCGTCACATTTTCGCACATAATTGAGCTTTAAAGTTCCGGTGACGGAAGTTCTGGGTCCAGAACAGGCCGTGACGTCACTTAAGGAATCGTCTACTCTCCCCGCAAGTTTATTTCAATGTTTCATTGTAATTCCATACAAACTCTATCGTCTTTTGAATTATTTACGTCAAAAAATGATTGATTTTGTATGGAAAAACAATGAAACACTGAAATGAAGAGTCGACGAGCCCTAAAGGACGTCATGGCCTGTTCTGGACCCAGACTTAGCAACTCCCGGTCATCTTCGTTGGGCGTGGCCGTCGCGGGTACTTTAAAGCACGATTTTGTGGCGACAATATGAAGGAGTCGAATTTTTTTTTAGAATACTCATTTAAGCAATCTAGAAATACCAAATCCAAAAACAAAATTTTGGCCATATATATATATATATAGGCACTTGAAATTAATCTAATCAATGTTTGCTTACACTTTTGGACCCGCATTCATGAACTCAATGAGCACAATAAGAGATCAACTTTGTAATTCAAAGTAAAGTACAGAGTATATAACTACCTAGTGTTTGTATCATTGGAAAAAAAGGTTTCATATTCTCATAAATTACGAAATCATGTCCACGAAATCATGTCAATTTTCTTTACCACTTTAAGCAGCGCTATTTTTATCAAAATCAGTTTCTCCATGCTATTAAATTAACTGAAGAAACCGACAATTTATCTAATGAAGTATACCACTAAGAAAAAAAAACAATACAAAGCTTTTGTCTAAATAGAGTCGGAAAAACTAGATGAAAGAGATACCATGGAGTTTAACGAGGACTTGAGAAGCCTCTCCACCTTCAGCGATTCCTATAATGTTCACATTAACCCGTTCCCTTGAAACATCACGATAAGAGTGGTATTTTATGGCGCTACTCACTGGAAAACAAAACGTACAAAAACAAAAAAATGTATAGAATAGGAAATAAGCAAATGAACAATAGACAGTTTTTTACATATATCCAAAAATTTTAAGGTATTACTACACCTTTCATTAAAGCAAAAGACTGTAACCTTAATAAGCAAAAGACTGTAACCTTAATAATCTTGTACAGGAATACAAGAGGTTTTGAGATGTAAATGAGCAAATGACCATAGACAACCAATTAAGGTATTGCACTGGTCTTCCATTACAGCAGATGCACACATACATACATACAAACAAACTTTTTTCACCTCGAATTTTAGTGTAGTTTAACAATATAACTAGTATCTCGAAAAAAAATTATGATATAAATTTATAAGTTAACACATTTTTTCTAAATTCCGTAAAATTTGATACTCTTCCTAAATTATCTTGGAGGGAATTTCAAAATATGAAAAGGAATGAACGCCGTATGTTGTTGTTAACGAGCGTGGGAGGGAAAGAGTATACGAAAGATCACAAAAGTGAGGTTTGAACTAGCACAAGAGTATAGTGGGTTTTGAGATGTTAATAACCAATCGACCAATAGATTAACAAGCACAACAGATGGAAAGAAATATAATTGCCCTGATCATGCACCCAACACGAAAAACAAAACAATGCTGCAGCAGTCGATTGTACTAACTTTGAGTCGAATTATCCCATACAACCTCGAAAACAAGTACATGGGCTTCTTTTTTTAAAGACTTTAGATAGTCTTTTTTGTGGGCTTAATTTCGAGATGGGCTTCTTTTTGAGACTACGTTTGCCAAGTATAAACCGGCCTCTCGAAATTATTTTAGCAAACTCAAATTGGGGCTTCTTCTACAATGGTCTTATTTTCGAGGTCTTACGGTATTTCATTTGCGTGATTCGTACATACTCATTGGTCCTTTTGCGTATAGCAAATACCAGGTTTGGTTCAGGTCGACCATGTTAGATTCTTTAGGATCGGTTTTCCTTTTAAATCTGAAAATAATAACGCGTTTTAATGTCAAGCAGTGAAAGCGTTATGACTTAGGAATGTGGCTGGAAAAATAAAACAACTAGCACAGAAAGCTTAATATATGCATCATGCCCCAAACTTTAAGCCACCAAGACAGAATGGGTACGAAGGGTCTTAGCCGTCAATCAAAAATCTTGTCTTTTTATTAATTTAGTGTGTATTTAGAATGTCCTCATAATACCATACGCAGAGCACGGATGGTATATGAAGCGACAAGTAGAAACCAACGCTAGCCTATAGTTTCTCCGTTTGATAATCTTAAAGTGTGTATGTTGGTTGTGGGACTTTTTTATATATAAAACGTCCTTATCTGGCTATATGGTGAAGCCTCTTTCCGAAGGTAAGTAACCGAAAAATTCCTCGAGATTAATGAAAATCTAACATCGGATAAAAAAGTACTTTGGCAATGTTTTTATAAGCCGCCATCTTGGATTAACAAAAAAGCTGAAGGCTGCGGGGAGCGACAAGGAAACAATACTGAAAAAGGGCAAACGGTTATCGAGGAACATTAATAAACACATTTTGCGCAAAGGTCACAACTACCGACCGATCCCTGAGTCTCGCCCCTACTCTCATCGGCCCTCAGATACTTGTCCCAGTCCTCCATGTTTGGTGAATTCAAAATGGCAACACCAAACTGCATACGGACTATGCCAATTTTAAAATAAATAACAATTCAAAATTTATATACTGTAATCTTGCATTCAAAATACTTCATAAACCCGATTGAAAGACTCTTCACAAACTAAGAAGTTACAATTCACTAAAACATAAGCAACAGTTGCAGCAATTCTTGTCAAAATCAAAACATTTTGTTTTATTCTCGACCTTCTGACCTGCATGAAAGAACACCGCCACTGCTAGTCCCCTTTTCAAGAATGATAGCATCTGGTCTCTTACAGGAGGAAAAACAAAACAAAAAAGCATTGGCAAGGATCGGAGTGCATACAATTAAAACGAAACTCAAGGCAACTTATTTTACAAACGACTTAAGTTCTACCCGTAATTTTAGTAATTTGTATCATGAAGTTCAAAGACTAGTAGAAAAGAGAGAAAGCTTAAAATGGAAATTTTACCAGATATACATTAAATTATGGCCTATATGGGTTCACATTTTTGCCTCTATCTACATCAGCCTTTGCGTGATTTTAAGGGCAATACTTTGCGAAATTCAATTCGAAGAAGCAGAAGAAAGGAGAAAAACGTTCAAAAATAATAAACAAAATGCAACTAGATGATGGTGAGAGAGAATGTTGTCTTTAAGATCTTTTGATGAGGAAATCAACCATACTGGTGCTTTTTGATTTAAATTATGATTTATTATGGTATAAACACTTTGTTTAGTTTTTGTGGCGGAGTCAACTACCTCCCTTCCCCCGATTCCCTCCTCCCGCAATGTACGCGACCCTGACATTATAGGTTTGAAATTATTATTTACGCTAAATTAGAACCCAACCGTGTTCTCTTCGACTGCTAATAAGCCTAAAGGAATTTAACTAACCGGGTCTGTCTTCGTCGGAGCTTTTTTACCGTTATTTGCGTAGTAATGATCGACAACCACTTGACCATTAACGACAGCACAAACTAACATGTCACCATTGGGCTGGAAATAAACCGGCATTTAGGCAACAGCAGAGAATCGGACATTTGAGGACAGTGGGATGAGAAAAGATAAGTACTTCGTAGTGAAATTCTGTTAGTCAATGTTACCATTTTATGCCACCCCGCATGCTATCCATTTCAACTCTTTTTTTACCTCTCACCTGATTTTACTACTCTTAATCCACTCACTTACAAGGACATAACAACTTATAAATATTCCTTTGTTGGACACACCACAGGGAGCCCAAGCTATATTTGAACAGTAACATTTTACATTACTTGGGCTACCTGTGGACACACTACTTTTTAAAAAGTTAAAAACAGCTTTCGAATTCTAATTACATTCCTTTGTCAATATGAGCTGAAAGTCCGATAGTTTTGCGTAAAAAGTCGGCAAACGAGTTCTAGTTTTAGTAAAATTTCAACGATACTTGAACAAAAGATGTAAAACAGAGTCTGATTCTAAAAAAAAACTATAAATACAACTATAACTTTTATGTTTCTAATATAAAGTGAGTGCTGCGAGTACACTATTTTGTTATAGTGACAATGCTGTTCTATTTACGGTATTTAATGTATTTGTAATGTTACTGTAAAAGGAGAAGAGTAAATTGATGTTAGAGTGAACGCACTTAGAGTGGTTTTCATTAACCCGTGAAATACACTTCAGCGCATCACACTTTATCATACTTTCCGAAATGCTAGTGACATCCTTGAATCGACTCTCGATACGGTATGGACTTGAACCGCTGATCGCATGTATCGCATGTTCGTATCATCCGAAGATTACACTGTGCTCCAAATAAAAGGCTACTTACTTCGCTCGCAGCAAATATGAGAATAATTATAATAATAAAATATAGAGCAACAAAATAAAAAGAAGGTAAATGCGCCTTTCGTTAACGTGGAATTTGTTTGTTTTATTTCAATAGATTCTAAGGAGTTGTCTCACTTTAGCCATGTTAGTTCCATTCACCTGGTGTCAGTCGTGAATAGTTATAAAACTCCCAGCCTCTAGAAAGTCACGAGTCAAGAACAAGTGGTTAAATGGAGGAAAAGCGGTTTTTATATTTCATAATGCCGAACTTCTCACCAAATATTACTTACCATTTTATTCTGATTATTAAATCCAATTGACACCCATTGAGCGCTTTTGGTACCAAGTTCAAAGAGAATGTCTCCCTGAACTGCTCTGTACGTAACCAAATACTCGCAGTCAGAGGTTCCGGTACAGCCTTTGGGATGGAAGAAGCAGCCCTTGGTCGAGCCACAACCTGTCGTAGACACCTAAACAAAGAACTTTCAAGTTGGTTCTCAGGCTGACTTTTTACTTTCAAAGAGAGAAAGGATTCAAATGGCAATTTTGTTTAAAGCAGCATAGTCATGGGTTTCATTAAAGGCCGCGCACCGGGCAAATTGATCGGCTGTGATGTCGGCTTTACCCGGCTGCTTTCAGCATCTCTGCAATTATAGATTCTTAAATTTTTTTTAAGCTTTGCATAAACTTTGCCCGGGTGCCAAATCTAAATGTCCTCCTGTTCCACACCTTAATGAAACCCCTGATAGTTTGGTAGTATTCAACTTTTAAAATAACAGTATAACAGTATAACAGTGATTTGCCACTAAATAAAATTTTACATAATACAGTATTAATACAAATAAAGAAAAATATAAATATTAATAGCGAGGAGGTCTGATAAGAAGTCGTAGGGCTTATTTGAAATATCAGACCTTCTCTTTTCTGTATAGAATATTATATATACTGTATGATGAAGTGTGACATGATGTGATTAGGATTGATAAATTATTAAGAGTATGTTGAAATAAAATATAATTCAAGTTTTTTGGTAAATGAAGAGTACGAAATGCTTCCCTTAATTTCATTGCTCTGTGAGTTAAATATTGTTGGACCTTGGTATTTTATAGAAAATTGACGAAGTTTAGTTCTT
>JAOBBB020214162.1:0-11626 GCA_025331005.2 Zoanthus gigantus | reverse complement strand
ACATGTTTAAACAACACAAAACAAGGTGGCCAAACGAAAAAATGTTTTGTCACCCAACAATGTTTTAGCATGTTTTATGGTAAAACATTTACCGTTTGGACAGGGCTTAAAACATCGACATGTTTTACCCTGAAACATGTTTTAGCATGTTTTACGGTAAAACATTTACCGTTTGGACAGGGCTTAAGACAACGAATAATTTCACGGATAATACTTTCTGTTATATTTTCAAGTTTATCAAAATGATAGCATTTGGATAGTCGCAGAAATTCTACTAAATTGTTGTAATACGAGTTTTTAAGTTTTGAAGCATGTTCAAGCATGATGTAAAAAGCTTGTTTAACAAAGGTACTATCATCTTTTGAGTTTAAATACTGGTAGTATGTATAGATATGTTTAAGAATTGTAATTTGGATGGGATAGCTTCCCAAGTAGTAGTAGTAGTAGTAGTAGTAGTAGTAGTAGTAGTAGTAGTAGTAGTAGTAGTAGTAGTAGTAGTAATAGTGACACTTCAAGACTGGAAGTGTTGTTCAAAAGCTTTCAACTACGATGCTCGTAGAAGTTCTCTATCATTAATTGTTCCTTTAACAAGTTAGTCTGTTGGCTGGGTACTAATATAAATAAACAAAAAAACCAAATACTTTTTAATGCAGCTATTCTATTGAGGTTTTTCTGAAGTATCTTGCCAAAAAAGATAAAACCATTTATACCTTGGAGACTGCTAAGGATTACAAATGGATACCAGACAAAAGCAGTTGCCTCAAAAGCAGCTACAAAACTTAGTACCCAGGTTAAACCGAAGATCACGGACAGCTTTAGACTCAATAACGGAAGATCGATTGGTCTGGAGTCTTTGGACACCTTTCGTGTGTTCTGGAAAATAAATAAAATTGTTAGTTAGTATTTAGTCTTGAAAACGTTTTATTCTATAGTAATGTATAAGCGAACAATCTAACCAACCAGTCTGCCGAACAGTACGTGTTCTGGAACAAACTTCGAATGAAATGTTAATCGATAAAGTTAAACCGTACGAAAAGCAACCATCATTTTTTTGCCGATATGAAAAACAGAACCTTTTAGTGCGAAAATTATTCGCTTTTGCTTCCTAACATTTCTGATAGCTCAGTAGTAGAGCGACGAACGAATACATTTTCGGATGTCTTGTTAAATACAATTCTAACATCATTACTAATCAAGAACTCTACACACGTACCAGCAATCTAAAAACAAAAGGAATATAGAGATGAAATGTGCATACCTTGTGCCGCGAGACCAGCGCCATAACCAAAACCGCACTCCCATGACACAGGAATAGAAAACAAAGAGAAGCAAGCCAAGAACAATATGGCCATTGACAATTAGCCAAAGGAAGAAAAGTTGTATAAATTGATAACTTGTACACCGTATAAATAACGTTTTGGACTGTAGTCTTTCGTCGAAGTGAATGCGTGAGGGATAACTAAAGAGATGTTTATATATATTGATGCAAAGCAAGATAACGCAATAAGATAGGTATGTAAAAAACAAAACGAAATGAAAGGATAGAGATGTGCAAGAAAAAAGTATGTTAAAAAGAAAAAAGGTTCAAGGAATAACAGAAGGTTAATTGAATGTGAAATTTTTGTTTATCCTGTGAGAATTTAGAGTTCCCAAAGAGTGAATTAGTCGCATTTCTTTAGTTTTGAGACAATCGTTGCCGCCGTTGATGACAGATAGACCGACGCAGCATTCCATTTATGGAAGAAAGTTTTGTCTGATCACAAGACCACGGAGGAGGCCACCAAACTCAGGGGACGAACCCATGTATATATATTTCAATTAGGTTGCATGAAAAATAAGTATTATAGAGGAAATCAGTATTAACAACACGTAATTTATTCGACTTCATTTTAAAATTGTTGATGACTTTAAACTGCGTCAATATTGTTGTTGAAAAACACTTTTAATTTTGAAAACGTTTTTTTTTATTTCCTTTTCCACGGCGCAAAACTTAGATAAGTGTTCCACTTAGAATGTTTCTGATAATTGTCCTAAGAAATGTCAGCTGCTGGAGTTTCGAGCGTTACCCCTTCATCATATCATTTCAAGGATCACTTATTTTATATTGAGCTGCAAATCTTTCAAAAAATAATTTTGATACTGATCTAGACAACATTAAAACAAAAAAGGATCGCAAAAGTTAAGCATTTGGACCGAGATAGTCATGATGAATATTATAATGGTGAAGAGGAGAGCAGAATATAAGACATAAAAACTTTGTTAAATAAGACTTCGTTACATAAGTCCAAAACTTCGTATGAAAAAGTATCTATCAATTGATTTAAAACATTCTGTAAATACGTACATCATTGCTGTCCTTCGCAAAATAATGTCTGTTGTCAAAATAACAAATCATTGAATCTAGGAGGGAAATACTTGCTGGCTACTCCAAGTTAAATATCTAATTTCATGATATGTAACACAACAAGAGACGTTATTCTTATCTAGTGAAGAATGAACTTTAGTCATATGTGACCTTGGCCTATAATTTTCTTTTATATTTTTACCTTACGTGTGCGTTTGATGGTAAAAACACAAACCGCAAGAGCAATGATGTTAAAAGCTAGTATGAGAGCAACAGGGAGGCACACTGTGTACATCAGGGCTTGGCCGTTAGAGATCCAGCAGCTCATACGAGATCCTGTGAATGCAGGTAAAATAAAGATAGAAGGTTATGAAAATTGCTTCGTCACAACTAGAAACAACCGGAAAAAAAATAAAGTAATGTAGAAACATATTTCCTTAAATCAAGTGTAAAGGGTTACGTAAAGATATGCTAATGATTCGAGAAACTCCTAGTAAACGGTTAGAAGTCTGGAAAAATCAACAGGAAAAGCAAGGGTTGATTCACCCGTGTTGACCTCGACACTTACCATTTCCAATGTTTGCTATCTGCTACCAATCAGAGACACACTGACCGTAACACACACTAATGGCATGATCGAGCCTTACGCTTAGCGTATTCATTACATAACAATGCGAAACAATTCAAGAACTTTAAAGATGGGTCCGTATTCTCGTACCTCAAATCCAGTATTAACAATGCCAGACTATACAACAAATTTGAAGAAGTAGTTAACAACACAAAAGGGATGAGCGAACCTTACTCTAAACACTTACCATATATCCAATAATAACAACTTTGTAAGTATGTTAGTAGATTAGCTTAACTTTTATATTTTTTATTCTCATTTGATTTTCCTTTTGGACTTAGGTGAAAATTACCTCTGTAATCCTAGTTACCCAGCTTAAATAAAGTGCATTATTATTATTATTATTATTATTATTATTGTTATTATTATTATAACAATGTAAGACCATTTAAGAACCACGCTGACGGTAACCCACACTGAATTAATTATCCATGCAGCCGTGCATGACCCCATCATATTCATTGCTGACAATGCGATAGTAAACAACACTGAAGAATGATCCAGCGGTAACAAAGCAAGACTATTCGAGAACTTTACAGACAGTAAACAGCACTAAAGGGTTGATCTAGCCTATTCTGAACAATACCCATATTCAATGTCTACTGTGTGAACCATTCAAGAACCATCACACAAACGGTAACCCACACTAAAGGGATCATCTAGCCGTGACTTGAACTTTTACCATATCCAAAGTTTACTGTGTGAGACCATTCAAAAGTCACAGAGACGGTAACTCACACTAAAGTGATTATCCAGCCGTAACCTCAACACTTACCAATCCAATATTTACTGTGTAAGGCCATTCAAGAGCAAAACAGCCGGTAACCCACAATAAAGGGATGATCCAGCCGTAACGTTAACACTTACCATATCCAATGTTTACTGTGTGAGACCATTCAAGAGCCACACAGACGGTAACCCACACCAAAGGGGAGATGCAGCCATGACAGAAATACTTTAAAAACTTTTTCTTTTCACTTTTGAGAAGGGGAACAGCAGCGGCTCTATACTCTGTACAGCGTAAAAAGCATAGCATACAATGAGTTTAAAAATTATGAACAAAAAAGTACAAAGCTTGCCGAACATTTGAAAGTTTTTGGTTGGCTTTTAGGGAAAAAAATACTACATCTAAAAAAGGACGTTTTGTGGACTTTTGTCACGTTTACATTAAATGGAACACTTTTATTTTATTGACTAAGATAATAAAAGAAGCAATTTACTATGTCTATATCGTATGTCATAGAACAGATGATATAGAACTAACCGTTCTTTACATTTTTTAGACAAAACGTCGCAGATCAAGGCGAAGGTAAAAGTTTTTATTCCTTTAATTTGTCTATTAATTTTATGATCAGGCTTTATTATCAATTAGGTTATATTACTTAAGCATCAGTTGTATGTAATAGATTTTTTGTTAATTTTGCTTGCTTGCCCAATTGAAAAATTGGGAAAATGGCGTCAAAGGTATCGTGATGCATATTGGGCTTGATTGGTTCGAAAATGTAAATTTTTCTGAACTTCCCTACATACTATAGTTACTTTGTTATACTAATTCGGTACGATATTTAACTGACATATACCACACAAGCTGAATGACTAGAAACCGAAAAGATACTATATTCTTGACAATGTCAAAAGCTAATTCTTTTCGAGCCAGGAAGACGATGCAGCCGGCGCTTATCTGTTGTATCTGTAGTTTGAAGCGAATGAGAGTCTTTGACTCTCCTTGGATAGGACACTAATTCATCGCAAGTCAGTTCCAAGCAGATGAGGATACTCATTTACCTACCCCAGAAGGAAGGAAAGCTGAATTAGCTTAGTTGGAATAGAAGGTCACCCAAACATTCAAATTTCGGCAGGTTCGTGATGGAACTGGGGACCTTGTGGTCGGAAAGCAGGGATCTTACTGCTGTGCTAACCATGCCCGCTACATTTTGGGCAATGTTCAACGCGGTTGCTTTTTACTTTGAATGCTATTAAACAAAACTTTTTTGCCCGTTTTGTGTTCTTCGTTACAGCTTCCTCGTTTAACGAAAGTATTGTTTTCCGGAAACCGAAGGGAAACGGGAAGCCAATTTGTTTCTATTCGGCTGAATAATACTTCACTAATCAACTCCGACTTGACCAATCAGAACGCATGAAACGAACTTTTCACTTGTGTAGCATACATTATTTAGATTATGTTGACTATAAAACTGGATTCAGTTGGACAGCACAGTTGGGATCTGTTTGGAATGGTAAGACAACATTAAAAATAAATCTTATGTAACAAACATAGAGGAAGGGTACTGTACAAACTTATTGCAAAATAGGAATTGTAAACGACAAGGATGGGGAAATAAGAAAAAAGATGAAAAGAGAATCTTCAGAAAGATGGCCTCATCCAATTCTGAAGTTTCTAATTAAAGAAAAGAAAGAATGTATGCAACAACATGAGAATGCTTGTGCATATACTTATTAATTGATTTTAATTCAAATAAAAATTATATCAAAACACTTACCCATAGTAACGAAAGTGTATGCCATATTTGCCGCTAGCACGTTCATCCATGTGAAAACTGATAGCAAAAGGTAATGCAAAACAACAGCAATAGCACTACAGAGGACTGGTATACCTGTAAAATTTGCAAAAGCGAAAATCGCTTGGAAAGCCAACAACGTACAGGACAAACTTATGGTGATCTTGCCAGGTAATTTCCTTGTTTCGTTGATGCGAATGTATAATGCTATTAGGATTATCAGGCTAATAACTGATATTGCACTTCCAATGTAAGTGATGATACTGAAGGCTAACGAGTGTTTGTTCTCGCTTTTTTTTTCCAAGATAATGGTGACGTTTCTCGTGCTGTTTCCAGAAAAATTAGTACAAAGGATAATTATACTTCCGTTAGAAATGTAGAGACTCTTGGAGTAAAGGCGTTTATGCCTTGGGATATAAATACTTCCATTTGGTAGGAACTGAACTTCATTATTTTCATAGACGGCACCAACGCAGTTTGAAGTAATATTTGAATTGGAATTATTTACAGAAATTTTGGTTTCGACAACAGAAATTTTGGTTTCGACAAAAGAATATTTAAATTGGGGAACATCTCGGCAAGACTGGCTGAAAGGGTCATAAACCTGACGCTGGTTACAACTTTCAGTCTTGATAATGACTTTTTTTTGAAATCCCACGTTTACTTTAATCTGAGATGAGGATGAAAAATCAAACAGAATTTGCATTCCTGGAGGAGATATTATGAGGTGTTTTCCAGAACAGTGCCGGCATTGCCAGTCTATAAAAGGATTGGTTGTAGTTCTACCACAAAGAAGGCAGTGAGGATTTCTATAGCGTTCTTGCATGAATTGATGTTGTTCACAGACTGGAAGGTAGTAGGCCTCGCAAAGGTTTTGCACCATTTCCCAGTCAATATTTTGATTACTGTTTGCTATTCCACACCAACCGCGGTATTGTCGAAGCAAACAGCGTTCTGCTATCGCCTGTTTTGGCGGTGAAAAATACCAATTTTGTTTACAGTTCTTTTTCATGAATAAGGTTAAATTGACCTGTACGTCCGGTCTAAGTCGAATGTTCAAACAATCCTTCCTAGCACCCCAAAATGTAACATTAAGTACGTGATTACATTTTGCACAAAAGTAATTACGGTAGCTTTTGTTTGCCTTCCTGTCAAATACTGGTACTTGTTGAAAAATGTCTGAGGGATCAGGATGCACGCATGCGCGCACTAATTGTGAGCTCTGGTTTATGAATGCAGGACAGTTGCTGATAACAACAAATCCCCAGTCGGTTGTAAATTCTTCTTTCGAGAAGCACGAATATCTGGATGTTTTCCTTGCAAACGACTTCTTGCACCTGGTTTTTCAAATTGAAATGAGAAAAATTGATAATTTAGCGATAACCATTGCAGATCAGTAGTTAAAGATTCATAACTTTCTAATAATTATTTATTAATATTAACTGTTTTTGTTTACTTATGGTTTTATGTTTGAATTGAAACCATTTTTTTGATTTATTTTTAGTCTCGTTAATACGACCGCAAATATACTCAGATGAATTTTAACATATTAGAAATAGAAATTGCAAGTAAATATATGATAATGATATTATGACGTTCAATAATCTGGCACCGATACTTGCATATCTTATGGACAGGCGCTTGCTCTAGTTTGGAGGATGATTTGTATTTTTTTGGGAAACTCTACCATCAAATGAACTCATGAAAGTATGCAAAGTATGTGCAAAATGTCTGGCTTGAGCGCATCAAGCTGTTCGATCCTGTTTATATACGTTTTCAGTAGCTCTTGTCAAACAGTTTTATTTCAATTAAAGTATATTTTGTTGTTTGAATGCAATGTAAATCGTTTACGCCTGTACCGGTCAGCGGCACTAGTACCGCCTCTAGCTTTCGTTTTAATTGGTTCTCTTTTCAACTCTTGTCGCGAGTTTGTTGTTACTGTGTTTCATGGAATAAAGGCCGTTCAACCCAGAGAATCTTGTATTGGCTGTCAAATATCTACTCTTAACTGACATTAGGAAGGTTTCATTATTTATCAAAGCGGCCGCTTTTTTTGACGTGTTATCTTTTTTCACTCTTGTTGCGAGTTTGTTATTACTGTGTTTCATGGAAGAAAGGCCGTTCAACCCAGTGAATCTTGTATTGGTTCTTACCAATCTACTCTTAATTGGCGTTAGAACAGTTGTTTGAAGATGAAACTTTCACCCCGTCTACACTAGTGACACTCGAGTTATCTCGGAGTACTCCCGGGGTCACTCGAGTTACTAGAAATGCGTGTGTAAACGTTGAGTGATCCGGGAGTACTCCCGGGAATGACCCAGTTGGGTCACTCGCAAGATCTGATCTCGGAGTACTCCGAGGCCATTCAACTTGAAGTGTAAACAACGACTCATCTCGGAGTACTCTAGTTGTCATGGTAACTGACGTAAGTTGTATTTTCGAAACTTTTTTGAGAAAACTACTTCTGTAGAAATTTAGTCAAAGAACTGATTTTGAATAAAATAAGACTTAAGCAAAGACATTTATTTACAGTTATGCATTTTTTGCAATTAAATGACACGGTGAGCGCTTCTCGCCGTGAATTAGAAGTGTAGACGTACGCCACATACAATTGTTGACCTGCAATCATTTACTTTTGAATGTGGATTCATTTCATTAATAAGCATTAATTGCAAAAGACGAGAAAAAAAACCCCATAATTTAACATGTTTAGAGACAATAACAAGTCAACTTGTTTCTTGTTACAAATAAGAAGTATTTAATTTGCTCCAGAAAACTAGAAGAATGATTGAAGATCACCAGTGATGAAATGGTCGACAAGTAACGTCTAACAACAGAAAGCAAAACTTGTGAGTTTGAAAACTTTTGTATTTTAAAATAATGTAAGTTTTACAGACATATTTCGATCATGAAGTTTTAGGAATAAAATAATTCCGACTATGTGTTGACTGCAACAACAGGGTGACCTAAAATGGCAAAGTTTATTTTCTCATGTTAAGTTTTAAACTATTTTATTCGTTCGCTGTGCTCATCTTGTAAACAAAAATAACTTGTTCGTGTTGCCAAAACTGTATTTCTACATTTCAAAATCTTTCCAACGAAACTCTTTGTTTTGGCAGAAATTATAGAAAAAGGAATTACTGATTGTATTTGCTAGTCATCTTGTTCAAAGTGTACCATTTCGTTTCAATGTTAACTAGTTAACATGGGTTCTTGAGTGATTCAAGTGTAAACGCAATCTCGGATAATTCGAGTGATCTCGGGTAGCTCGGAATAATGCCAGTGTAAACGGTTCGACCCGGGAGTACTCCGAGATAACTCGCGCTAGTGTAAGCGGGGTCTATGATACTCTTGAAATAAACGTCATCACTAACACGTCAGCTGTGAATTATGACCGTACCCCGTAATACCACCACCCCATTAATGCCAACACTTTACTTTGGCCCGTTCGTGGTCGTTTTCTTTCGTAACTCAAAGGGCTTCAGATAGCGCTTTTGGGACACAAATTACAAAAAATGTTTTGAAATACAGAAGACTTTCCTTCAGTTGTTCTTGACGCAATGTTCTAAGCTAAAACCAACAAGACTTGATCTAGTAACAGTATTTTTGACACCTTTTGACCTTTGGCTGGCTTTCTCAGCTGTAGTTTAGACGTCACTTAGACGTCAAAACGCTGCTCACAAACATAAATCACATAACAACAAAAAGGAAGCCGAAAACCCAAAGTTTTAATTTAGAGAAATTTAAAGTCATAAAATTTTTGAAACTTCTTAGATTTGTGCTCTTTTCTCTTGATCTTGCCCCGTACATGGCTTACAATGCGACCCAAAGATTATAGACCTTTTTCATAAATGGCGACTAGCCTCACTCGCCTTGAGGGTAACATATTTTTTTGAATTTTCAACTCAAAGACGAGGCTAGCAAGTTTATCTTGAATTCTTGGTTTTCACTCAATCCCAACAGACACAAAAGATAATGGACACAGCGGCCATGTTGGTGTCCCAAACAAAAGAAATACTCAAAAATTTTTTGTTAACAGTACACCAACATGGCAGCCAAGACGTCAGGTGAAAACTGGCAATAAATACAAAAGAATTTTTAAAAAGTCGCCATTTATGAAAGTGGTCTATACCGTTCAACTTCAGGTTGTACGAATATCCATATTTAGTAAGCATTATGCAAGAATTTTAATTTCTTACTAATTTATGGCTTAAAAAACGATTACAGCAACCACTAATATAAAGTTATTTCCCGAGGGACTGTCGAGTAATTCGGAAACAAAGTAAAGTGTTAAATTTTCTTTTACGGTTTAATTTTCAGCTTTTGAAAACTTTGTTGAAGGTTTTGCTATTTGCTCCCGAAAATTATTCTGCTCGCGTTAATTTTTAAAGTTCTAATTTTTACCTTTCTTCATATACAACTTTTTTGGTGATTTCTTTTCTATTTTTGAACAACGCTATTTTAATATTGTAGGTGTTTATTTTAAAAAGTTTGTTACAAATTCTTGCTTTAAGTTCGTGAAGTCATGAATCGCGACTGTTTTTGCCTCCAGAAAAGTTAAGATTTCTGGTTCGTTGTGTTACCAGTGCGTCTATTTGTAAAGAAAACACGAATTGAAACCTGCGCTAACCCTTACATGAAAACGCTTAATAATTCACTGTAAGCGACAACTGTAAGCGTCATCGGAAGCATCAGTTGACATGTATAACCTTTTGTTTAATTTTTCTTGTTAAGTATTTTTAACTCGGTCCAAAAAAATATTATTGCATTTCAAACAGAATGTGAGATTTTTACATTACAACAACAAATAAAAAAAAACGAACACTTGTTATTAACGATCATGTGGTTTCTTACCTGCTGTAGTAGTCATAGCAACAATCTCCGAGCTCCCTACAAATCTCGTCACAATAACACTTGAGACCGAATTTATCTCTTTCCCAAATTCCACACCTTTTGACGCAAGATCTGTGGGACTTTAGTTCGCAACCATGCAGGAACTTTTTGCTAAATCGTGCGTTTAGTTGTGTTGCAAGCCCCAAGAAACTCGTGTTCTTGTTTTCGTACGGGATAATAATGTCATCGGAGGGAAAATAAATTGGAACTGTGACATGCACTGAGGGCAGCGTGAAAAGTATTGGAAATGGATCTGAAACTTAATAGTTTACCGAGGACATTTTTTAAAAAAAAATAAATCAACACTTTTTTTCAGGACATTTTAAAGATCAGTCAGTTATATATATATGTGTTATTTTTTAAATAGAAGAGAAGGCAGACGAAACGTTGAAAAATGTTGCTGGACGCGTCTGGGATACTCCATAATGTAATATTTAAGAAATAAAACAAGTTTTCCGTGCCTTCATTGCCTGGTAAAAACCGAGGCGAACGTTTGGGAGAATTCGAGAGCAGATCAGTGAAAACTTGAGACGCACCTGCTCGAGAATTGTCACAAACTTTGCCGAGGTTTGTTGAAACGGTTTTTTAGAGTCTTTCAATTTTCAAATGTGCTTTGAGAAATTGAAACGAAACTGAACTTTCAAAGCACATTTGGAAATTGAAAGACTCTAAAAAACCATTTCAAATACAATGGAAAATAGTTTAAAAATGTCAACCGTATAGATACCAGCAAGAAGTGTAGCCGTTTATGCCTTTAAGAGAAATTTATTATAAACTGCAGAAAACAACCATGCAGCTTAAATAAACGAAATGAACTAGCCAGCAAATGCCCACACAAGAACAAATACGCTCTCAAAAATTTTAAATTTTAAAACAAACAATAGTTCTGATAATTATTAACCATTTGCCTTATAATCATTCATTGTAACCTGCCTGATGTATGTGATCAACCTTAATCATACGAAACAGAACTGTTGCAGTAAATCAATGAATCAATTTTGAATTCTGAAAATATATATACAAATTAAATTCAATCCTCCAATGTGTAACTATATATAGTAAATCGTTTAAATCAATTCTGGATACAGTTCTCGCTACAGCACTATTTCGTGTAGCGTTGCGATTCGCCTGATTTAAACAATTTACTATAATTTTAGCTCTACTTTTTGGTATCGAGCACTCTCTCTCTCTCTCTCTCTCTCTCTCTCTCTCTCTCTCTCTCTCTCTCTCTCTCTCTCTCTC
>JAOBBB020214161.1:0-20560 GCA_025331005.2 Zoanthus gigantus | reverse complement strand
CTAAGAAAAACGTTGGGCTCTGGGGACGAGAATGGTACAACGCCATCTTGACTATTTTTTGTAAGACACCCTGGGAACTGGGCAGCAGATTGTGTAGTACCCAGTCTTTAAGTCTGCTATTGGAGTATACCAGAAGTAATTTTTCTAAATACGGAGGGAGGCGGGAGAAATATTTGACCTTTGGGACAAAATTTTAAAATGTTTCGAAAGACTTAAGCACAATAATTCGAACATGGATATAATCGACAATTGTACCATGTAAATTTTAAGCTTCATTTTTAATAGAATATTTTCTGTATTAGCATTTTCATTTTTCTCCCCTCGCTTAGTAAATACACAAGTTCAACATTCCTTTACACTGTTATTTGCATTTACTTATAAATATAAAACTACATTGTAACTTGCTTTATTGAAGATGGCTAAGGCTAAGGGCTAGCCGAAACATGTTTGGACCCAGTTTAAAATGTGACTGTGTTTTATTTAAAAAAGAAGAAAAACTTTTACCTTTGATGTTTTTTTTAATTTTTCTAAATTAGTAAATATAAATATTTCTCTTGGACAAATATCAGAACAAGCCAATCACAGCGTCAAGTCGATTAATGGCCGAGACATCCGTTATGTCACACTACGGTTCACGGATGTGATTGGTTAGTTCTGAAAAACATTTACTACAAAAGACGTGAAAAGAAAATGAAAATAAAGGCATAGCGTTCATTCTTATTTTTTGAAAATATGTTTATGATCATCGCTGTTAGCGGTCTAAGGATCTGACGTTTCTAGGATTTGCATTTTGTCCGAGCTACAAACTGATTTCTTTCTATGAAAAGGAGCTAGGTAACTCCACAAGTAATATATTTTTCACCCTCCTTTTTTCTCCCAGCACCAGAAACCAACCCAAAACATCACATAATGATGACAAAATACAACAACTCAAGATTATTGAGATATTTCATGATATTCATTTCATTTCTGAAACGTTTTGAGGACAAATATTAAATCCAATACATTTACTTTATAAATGTAATATGTTAGTGTCAAATATAGCTTGGGGTACCTGTGGTAACTCTTGGGAAACCAGCCATTTTCACCTGACGTCATGGCAGCCGTATTGGTGGACACCAACATGGCCGCTATGTCTGTTGTCTTTTGTGTCTCTTGGGATTGTGTGAAAACCAAGAATTATTAAGAAAAAATTTTCTCAGTTTTATTAGATCAAATCTCCATAGTCAAGCGAAATTAAATAAAAAACAAAAATTATAGGCACAAGTACTGTTCCTGTCTTCAAAAAAATAAAGGTAAATAATGGCTACTAAACTTGCTGAAACAATGAACAAGACTGTAATAATTATTCATAAACCTTTCATATTTTTTCTAAAAACTGTGTTAGCTCTCTATCAGTAACATCCACGAATCTGGAAGGCATTTCTATGTTTTTTTTCCATTTTACAACGGTTAACTATAGGTATGAACAGCTTTTTAAAATTTTTCGCTCTGGTCAAAAACAACAAATGACTCAAAGCACCGCACCCGCGGACCATTGAAAACCGCGCGAAAATACTAAAACCTGATTGGTTCAAAAATGATATCACACATGTGTTGATAAAAATGGTACCGCTACTGGGGAGAGTGGGATATCATTTTTCTCATCTTGCTACCATTCAGTATACAACTGTATTTCATATAATAAACTGTGATTATAAACATCATTATTATCAGTATACAAGGCCAAATAACAACAAGATCAAAACGTTCGCAAGCTCGGGCCGATAACGAATCAGGCGGACAGTTATTACGTGACGTCTCCCCTGGATATGATTGGTCAATTTTTTTACAAACACCGGTAACATTTAGCCCGTTTTCTTTTCATAATTAAGTCTTTTTAGTTATTTTATATGTTTTAATTCATTGTTAACTGTTTTGCCTTAATATTAAAAGCATTTATTGTTTCCATTGTATTATGTGTTAGTGCTGCGCTCAGCAGGGAAAATTTTACTACCCGGGCAAAAAATAAACAATATATGCCCTCCAAAAGTCGTGTTATTCCCTCATTCAAGCTGTGTATTTATTTTCAAACCGAAAACTTACCTATTTTTTTTAAAAAAGTTTGCTTTACTGTACATTCGTAAATTCATTTTGAGAACACGTTTGGTGGTGTTTAGTGTTTCAATTATATCGAATAAACAAATTTCACAACAGCAATACAGTCAACGAAGTGTCGAATAATTGTCATGCGCCTCCATGTTAAAGTGCCATACATATTCTACTTACATTAACAGGAACGACTGTGATTGATTAACTACAGTAATGGCGCGAACCATGTTTATAGGATATCATGTGACAATTCTTTTATCGATATTTTCTAACAAAAACTAAATGTTTCCTTCAATATCATTGTGAAGTGAAAGTGGTAATTGAACTTTCATATCATACCTGATTAAGGCTAATTCTACTATATATTTTGCTATTCTTTATCATTTATGTAGTAAAAACGCCGTTTCATCTTTGAGTGTCTCTGAAAGCTTTCATTCTAAGGTCGTCTGCGATGCTAAATATTTTAAATTGCATCCATTCAAGTTCATCTAGAGATGTTTTCCCTAAGGAACAAGATTGAATGCCAAGAAAATCTGCTTCTACAAGTTGGTCCTTGCCAATTAAATACTCGCCAAAGGGCAAATCACACAAGAGCAGTCAGTCGTATTTCTGATGGAATATTGGCAAATTTTAAGAAGTAGAAGTCTCTGAAAAATAGGAAATTTTCCAAAACTTGTCAGATGTACAGCCAGGACATCTTTCGTTTCCATTAAACTTTCCCAAAATTAGTAGAGTGGACTGGTTATGAAACTTCGCAAACTACAAAGAGGATTAAAATGCTGCTTTATTTTATGTTGTGTGCAGGGTCAAGGTTATGATCTTTTGTTCTAGGTGTGATAGCTCGTTAGACCATTGGCCGTTTGCTCAATTACATCTCAAAGTCTTTTGTAATCTGTGAGGAGTCAACGTCATATAACAATACGGAAAGAGAAAACAAAAACATAGAACAAAGAAAACCGCAAAGTTTCCTAACCATTTAATTTTAATAGCTATGACTGGGCACAGCAAGCTTATATTTTGTTTTTTTAAAAAATCATTTTATAACCAAGTTCGCTGAACACTTCAGTACGATCACTCGCCATTTTCGACGCTGTGAGTCGGATGACAAGCTTGACAGTTGAAAGTGCTTTCCAGCCAATAGGAATTTTCCGTACTCTGCATACAGAAAATTCATTTTGAGTATGGAAAATGTAGGGAAAATTCGGCAGGCGGTACTTCCCCATGCCTCAGTAATCAACCTCGACCGCGGTCGATCACGGCTCTAATCGCATCAAAACAAATGGCCGCCTGTGGACTAGGTTCGAGTTTTTCAAAAAAGTGTGATATTATCGGGTAAGGAGATGTTTATTCTTTTTGCATTCATTCCGCGGCGATCACTGAAGAGGGCAGGTCACTGAACGAAACAGCTCTATTTGATTAAAACGGAATCAAATGAAACTTATATCTGTTGTTACCGTCTTTTTCTGAGCTCCTATTCACGTTGGTTCACTGCCAAGTTTGATTGTCACGTAGCACATCAGCCATTCATTCAATATCATGAGCTCACTATATTCTATATTAGCTCTGCCTGCACTGAACACTTTGGCAACTTTACCCAAAAATGGTGTGGGAGATTCCTGAGATATTTTCAAGCAATTACGTAAAAAAGATGACATAAAAACCACCATTGAAATAGATTCCAGTTTAACCACAAACAGATATCAATCTATCGAGCTTGATTATCACTCACCCACCTACTTCCTCTTTGTTTTCTCGTTCGTGAGTGACTGCATCTTCGTTCAGCAGAAACTCTAGTCATTCACAGTTTATTCTGAGCAATTCATCCTGGTAACTTTCACAGCTGAGTCGGCATCAGTTCCCAACATGCAATTCTGAAATATCAAGTATCATGTCATCATCTACTGTCACAGCAGTAGCAGTATCCCTCTCATTGAAAATACTATTATTCAATTTTGTTGCAAAAATTTGAGTTTGAGAAAAATGTGTTCTTTTATTATTAAAATGTATTAATTAGTGATGGGAAAGTAATTAAACTCAAAGCCAGAACTATCCCGGCGGATGTGGAAGATTTCAGAAATACTTTCAACCAATTAAGTAAAGTGATGACGAAAAACACATTTTTTAGAAAAAGCGACTTCCACTACTTCCACTTTAAAAACGCTCAGACTTTTAACTAGCTAGATTGTCGGCCATGCACATATCCCATCTTCTCTTGACTGCATTCATAGCAGTATTTTTACACACAATGCTGAAAGTAAACGGTAGAGGCTTGCATCGACTGCAGGATACAGGAACTTCGGAGGGTTCTTTGGGAATGTAAGTTTGTATACAATGCTTTTGTAAAAATTTTGCAAATTGAAACTGAGTTAAAGTTTGCTTCTCAAATGATACTCTTTCCGTTCCACTTGTAAGTTGTTTAGCTGTTTTAAGCTAACTTATAAACAAGCCGGAGATATCAATAAAATTTATCATCGAAAGACCGTAGCATTTCGCGTGGACTGTAGCTAGCCTTCTTCAGACCATGAATCAAACTGCAAATTGCCGTCACTGACAAAAATCGTTTTAAATATTGGATAAGCATACATTTCTTAAAATGGAGATGTATTTATAGTCTCACGAGATAAGATGCCTATCTAGAGAGCTATAAGAGCTAGACAGAGCTATAAGAGCTATGAGAGCTAGAGAGCGCGATGTAGGCACGAATCGTTTTACCTACGAGTATTCTAAAACGATTTTTCACAGCTACGCGCAAAAAATGGAGAACACGAGAAGACAAATTGCGCATGAAGTATTCCGGAAAAAATGTACTTATCAATGAAAACAAAACTGAATTATCCAAGAAAGAGGTGTGCGGATGGTGTTACCAAATATGGTGATATGTTCACTTGGAAAAACCAGGGTCAGGTTTTTGAATAGGAGGTACATAAACTATAGCTATTGTTTGATGGCAATTAGCCATTCATTAAATTTGAAGCTATACATGCAGTTAATCAACGGCGCAATGTGAAACTTTGTGAAAATTTAGTCGAGTAATCAATAAAGTTACTATAACGGTCTTCAAACGAGATCTTTAAGTTTACAACTAAAAGCGATATTGTGCTTTGCTTTTACAATGACTCGAAGCAAAATTAATCTTAAGAAACGAAAAATAAAAGTTTGTGGAAACGGAATGTTTTATAATATAGCAATAAATATCTACTAACTGGTATTATTTGCTCAACGCGCTTTTCTTGTAGCAAGATATGTTTCGTGTTTTTGCAGCACTTAAAACATCAACGCACATATCCTCCTTCCGATTTCGAGAAGCATATTAAACTACTTGAAAGAGCATGCAGCGAAACAAAACTTTCTGCGCTCAGTTTGTTCAACGGCTTCGATTTTATACAAAAACAAACTCTAAATATAAGATTATTATGTTCTTGCACTTGCAAGAAAAACACTAAAATATATATAAACGTTTAATTTTTTATTAATTTAACGCAATTTTTAAACTACATCGTAATTGTAATGTTTTAGATCTGTTGTCTTTTATAAGGTAGCTCTGTATTGTAAATGGTAATTCTACTGGGATATTAAACATCCTGCTAAAAAGAATTAGATAACAACCACTGATATTAGATGAAGAACGCACCAAACGTTGTTTAAAATGAAAGCAAAGTGTAAAGATAGCAGATTACTTAACAAAGTTTTTTTGCTCCGAAATGATTCAAATTATCTCCAAATTGTTTCCACAGGCTCAAGAGCGCTAGCTTTTCTGCGCCTTTAAGTAAGAAAAGGTTAACTATGATAGATATAGGTATATTAAATCCTTATTCATCAGTCAAGTGGTTTTATCTGCAGTACCGTCTATTAATTACTCCCTTAATAGTCGAATTCCTAGTTACTCGGCTGCTGACTTAAATGACAGCTTATTCTCTTTGTAGTCTTAGCCTCGTTCTGTTGTTAAACAATGTTATTGGTGAGAGCGGGCGAGAAGTAACACCTCCAACAATACACACAGTTGTAAATAGTGTAAAACTGCATCGGTATTTAGGAATATTTAACTTCATTCTGAGGCTAAGACCATACAAACTGAGTCCGTTGTCATTGTAGAAAGAAGCAACTACAATGCGAAAATGGTCTATTGTCTTTAATATTGGTCTGAACTAGGGAACCGTTCAGTATTTATTTTTGGCTCCGAAGAGAGATAGAAGCAATGTAAAATTTTCTTGCTGCCCGAACTTGAACTGAGTAAAAAATAAACGTAAGTAATGGTAAAAGCACAATGCTTGTGGGATGTGGCTATAAAGATGAACTCAAGTATAGACAGCACAAACATGCTAGTAGCTAACTTAAAGTCACTAAATTGGGCACTATGGCCACGTTGGTAGCGAGCTTTACCCATTAAAACTATCATAAAGATAATTAGCTACTATAGCACGTTTGTGCTATCTATACTCGAGTTTAAAAAAATTACCCAACCCAAATGACAGGTTCATGTTGTTACTGTAAAATAGAATCAACACTAGTGAAGATATGAAAAGTTATGTTCCAAGTGTCCTTGATTTACATGTGCATCCAGCTTATTATCGCTTGTTTCTGCAAGAATATCGCAGTTCCTTGGGTTTTTGTGGAAGTTTTAGACAATATTATGGTGAAATTTTCAAGAACAAACAACAGAAAAAATTTTTGGCACCACCTGCTGTTTTCAGTGGCAGAAACATATTGTTAAACTGACAGGGCATATTATAAAGCCACACGTCCTTGTCCTTCCACTTTCAACGTCCCATCCTATGTCTAAAGTTTTCCTTGTGTGATGATTTTTTATCAGGGAAATTTTCGGAATGACTCAAAGACGAAAACGAATACTTAAGTTAAAAATAGGTTTCCTACATGGGGGAGGAGAAATGAATTGATCCTCTCAAAATGAGTAAATTACAACACTTTTAAACAAACTTTTCCTATCGCAATTGTGTTGTTTACTTGTCTCTTGTGTCGAGCTTCACGTAGGTATAGATAAAGATTATTTCAAAAGGATTGTAAGTCACTCATTTTGAGACTGATCGAATGATTTCTCATTCTCTTTCTTATACAACAGCCCACTCATCTGTGTTAGTTAATACCACGTACATAACGACGTACATAAAGAGTTAAGCTTGACTGGGCTGCCTGTGACAACATGACGCGAAATTAAAAGTAAAACAAGACACTCTGAAAGCGTGTAGTCGGGCTACAATACACGGTCAATAGAATGAATAATGGGAGGGTTAATAGTTGCAGGAGAAAATAAAACGTCAAATTTGATAGATATGTTGGTTTTTGCATATGCATCATCGGAGCATGACTGTAATTATAAATATTTATTCATTAAATGTTCAACCTCGAATATTGTGAGGTCTTACACTAAGTAATTGACCAAAGGACCATGTGATGACTATGACAAAGTACTATGGGTAATTTGATTGAACATGTGACTTTTGGGCTTCCTGTGCATTTTTCGGGAAAATTCGCGAGGTCTTACACTAAGTAATTTACCAAACGTGACGTGACAGATAGATAGATTGGCAAAAAAGTAAAATTAAAGTCGGGCCGCTGCAGGTAGCCGGACTAATAATGGTGTCAAGTCGGCGTTGAAAAGTCGATTTTATAGCATTAACTTTTATAACAAAAGTTTTTAAATCCAAATTTCTAGTAGAATTACCTAGTTATAATGAACTAGCCCAAATCAATTGGACATGCGCAGCAAAGCAAGGCGTACATCTAAAGATGAATCCATTCAAATCGTCAGTCACAGACATAGGGACTGACGGAATATACAGCTGACATAATCAGATATAGTCTATGCAAATGTCGCGAACTTCAACGTTATCGAGCGACTGAGGACAGATATTGAAAGACAAAAATTAGGGATATTTAGGAAAATAGCCCTAAATGGGTAGGAAATTAGGAATTATAAGGAATTCTAGTCTGAATTTTAGGGCCATAAGAATGCCAGAACTTGGAATGAATGGGTCAGCCAACATATCATACTTGAATCTAGAGAAGCTGATTGGTTTTAAAAAGTATTCAAAGCAAATGTGTCGAAAAGCTGATATATATCCACTGGACAAAATGTAATTTGTGTGCGCAAATCATTTATATAAAGCAATTCTATGATATGACATGATTTGATGTAAAGCTCCGTCTACACGAGCAACTTTTATGCGAGAAATTTTATTTGACAAATTTTATTTGCTGGGGTAAGCCTCGTCTACACGAGCAATTTTTAATGTGGCAAGTTTTATTTATTTGCCAGTGAACGCTCCGTCTACACGAGCACTTTTTATTTGAAAACAAAAGATTTGAGACTGGGTTCTGCGGATGACATCAAAAAATTGCCAATGTTATGTGTTGTCTCGTCTACACGGACAATTTTCTGTATGTGACAATTTTTATTTGCCACATAAAAACTAACACACCAGTTTTTCAGCAAATATAATTGTCATACAAAAATTGGTGAATTTTGTTCATCTACACGAGCAAATAAAAATTGCCACATAAATATTGTCACTTAGAAATTGCTCGTGTAGACTTGGCTTAACCAATCGTTCACGCCTCAGAGGAACTAAGTTTTTTTCAGCTAAAAGCACTTTCCCAGCTTATCGTAGACCTAAACTTTCAAAGAAATTGTTAAATCAAAGCCCACTATTATCTACAATTTTAGTCCTTCGAGCAACAATGAATCGGATGTTTTAAATGCAATGGCAAATGTGATTTCTGTAAGAATTTATTTAAGACAAAGCAATACGAGTAGCATAGAATATCATTCATCATTATCATTCATAATTATAATCATTCATCATAATCATTCATCATTATCATTCATCACTATCATTCATCACTATCATTATCATTCATCATTATCATTCATCATTATCATTCATCATTATCATTCATCATTATCATTCATCATTATCATTCATCACTATCATTCATCACTATCATTCATCACTATCATTATCATTCATCATTATCATTCATCATTATCATTCATCTTTATCATTCATCATTATCATTCATCTTTATCATTCATCATGATCATTCATCATTATCTTTATCATTCATCATGATCATTCATCATAATCATTCATCATTATCATTCATCTTTATCATTCATCATGATCATTATCATTAATATTATTACTATTTGTCATTATTTTAAAAATGCCAAAGAAGCGATGTTTACTCACCTTCTTTGACTGCCGGTGCGGCCGTCCCAAAATGCATGATTTTAGATTCAGTGTCTTTCAAAGTTGCCGCTAACTGTCTTCCATACTCTTGATCTGTTTCTTCCACTTCCTCTTCAATCTTATCACATTCTTGACCTTGTACGATTTGAAAATGACTCCATTCGTTGTCCATGCGAGTCCGGCTTGGAATGAAGCGATCACCACATGCGCGGCTTGGTGTTGTTGACTTCTTTGGAGTCTTTCCAGTTGTTTTTTTAGGGGTTTTATGCGGGGTCTGATTTTTTATATTCTTCAGGACACTTTTTCCAGGAGTTTTTAAACTAGCTGGCACGTTGGTGATTGGTGATAATGGACCATTACTGATTGAAACCGCTTTCCGTTGCCACCGAGGCAGGGGACCCTGTTTCAGGGGCGCTTCAAACTTCTTCAAGCACTCATTAATTCCTTCTGCAAATTGAAAGTGCGCCATGTTCTGCTTTTGAGATTAAGGAGTCTGCAATTTAAATGGCCGGAAATTAAACATTTATTTTGACATGCAAAGAGCAGGGCGAAGAGCGGGGTAATTTCTGTACTGGGGAGTACTGGGTCCTGTTGGGTTAGGGTTAGGATCAGCTATATAGAAGATAGGTAAGATTCTTATGCATAAAAAAGCTAAATCCTTTACGAGCCAAGTGGCCCATGGAGCCGGCGCTTATCTCCGGTTTCTGATGTGTTAAGCGGATGAGAGTTTTGACACCCTCTGGATGGGACACTAATCAATTGCTGGTTAGCTTAGCTCCTAGCAGGCGCTGGTACTTATCTACCTACCCCGGAGGATGGAAAGCTGAGTTTATGCATAAACTGCCTGCATAATTAATTACCCAAAGGGCTAACGCCCGAAGCGTCGCGTTCTTTCAATTTGCAGCGCACTACACAATAGCTTTTATGGTAGAACTCCCGTCGGTTCGTAGTCAAGTTGACTTGACGCTGTTTGAATGCATATATGCATTCAAACAGCGTCAAGTCAACTTGACTACGAACCGACGGGAGTTCTACCATAAAAGCTATTGTGTAGTGCGCTGCAAATTGAAAGAACGCGACGCTTCGGGCGTTAGCCCTTTGGGTAATTAATTATGCAGGCAGTTTATGCATAAACTCAGCTTTCCATCCTCCGGGGTAGGTAGATAAGTACCAGCGCCTGCTAGGAGCTAAGCTAACCAGCAATTGATTAGTGTCCCATCCAGAGGGTGTCAAAACTCTCATCCGCTTAACACATCAGAAACCGGAGATAAGCGCCGGCTCCATGGGCCACTTGGCTCGTAAAGGATTTAGCTTTTTTATGCATAAGAATCTTACCTATCTTCTATATAGCTGATCCTAACCCTAACCCAACAGGACCCAGTACTCCCCAGTACAGAAATTACCCCGCTCTTCGCCCTGCTCTTTGCATGTCAAAATAAATGTTTAATTTCCGGCCATTTAAATTGCAGACTCCTTAATCTCAAAAGCAGAACATGGCGCACTTTCAATTTGCAGAAGGAATTAATGAGTGCTTGAAGAAGTTTGAAGCGCCCCTGAAACAGGGTCCCCTGCCTCGGTGGCAACGGAAAGCGGTTTCAATCAGTAATGGTCCATTATCACCAATCACCAACGTGCCAGCTAGTTTAAAAACTCCTGGAAAAAGTGTCCTGAAGAATATAAAAAATCAGACCCCGCATAAAACCCCTAAAAAAACAACTGGAAAGACTCCAAAGAAGTCAACAACACCAAGCCGCGCATGTGGTGATCGCTTCATTCCAAGCCGGACTCGCATGGACAACGAATGGAGTCATTTTCAAATCGTACAAGGTCAAGAATGTGATAAGATTGAAGAGGAAGTGGAAGAAACAGATCAAGAGTATGGAAGACAGTTAGCGGCAACTTTGAAAGACACTGAATCTAAAATCATGCATTTTGGGACGGCCGCACCGGCAGTCAAAGAAGGTGAGTAAACATCGCTTCTTTGGCATTT
The DNA here is from genome assembly GCA_025331005.2 of Zoanthus gigantus. Taxonomy (NCBI): domain Eukaryota; kingdom Metazoa; phylum Cnidaria; class Anthozoa; order Zoantharia; family Zoanthidae; genus Zoanthus; species Zoanthus gigantus. The sequence continues at coordinate 9,271 of JAOBBB020214161.1, read as the reverse complement.
TTAAAATAATGACAAATAGTAATAATATTAATGATAATGATCATGATGAATGATAAAGATGAATGATAATGATGAATGATTATGATGAATGATCATGATGAATGATAAAGATAATGATGAATGATCATGATGAATGATAAAGATGAATGATAATGATGAATGATAAAGATGAATGATAATGATGAATGATAATGATGAATGATAATGATAGTGATGAATGATAGTGATGAATGATAGTGATGAATGATAATGATGAATGATAATGATGAATGATAATGATGAATGATAATGATGAATGATAATGATGAATGATAATGATAGTGATGAATGATAGTGATGAATGATAATGATGAATGATTATGATGAATGATTATAATTATGAATGATAATGATGAATGATATTCTATGCTACTCGTATTGCTTTGTCTTAAATAAATTCTTACAGAAATCACATTTGCCATTGCATTTAAAACATCCGATTCATTGTTGCTCGAAGGACTAAAATTGTAGATAATAGTGGGCTTTGATTTAACAATTTCTTTGAAAGTTTAGGTCTACGATAAGCTGGGAAAGTGCTTTTAGCTGAAAAAAACTTAGTTCCTCTGAGGCGTGAACGATTGGTTAAGCCAAGTCTACACGAGCAATTTCTAAGTGACAATATTTATGTGGCAATTTTTATTTGCTCGTGTAGATGAACAAAATTCACCAATTTTTGTATGACAATTATATTTGCTGAAAAACTGGTGTGTTAGTTTTTATGTGGCAAATAAAAATTGTCACATACAGAAAATTGTCCGTGTAGACGAGACAACACATAACATTGGCAATTTTTTGATGTCATCCGCAGAACCCAGTCTCAAATCTTTTGTTTTCAAATAAAAAGTGCTCGTGTAGACGGAGCGTTCACTGGCAAATAAATAAAACTTGCCACATTAAAAATTGCTCGTGTAGACGAGGCTTACCCCAGCAAATAAAATTTGTCAAATAAAATTTCTCGCATAAAAGTTGCTCGTGTAGACGGAGCTTTACATCAAATCATGTCATATCATAGAATTGCTTTATATAAATGATTTGCGCACACAAATTACATTTTGTCCAGTGGATATATATCAGCTTTTCGACACATTTGCTTTGAATACTTTTTAAAACCAATCAGCTTCTCTAGATTCAAGTATGATATGTTGGCTGACCCATTCATTCCAAGTTCTGGCATTCTTATGGCCCTAAAATTCAGACTAGAATTCCTTATAATTCCTAATTTCCTACCCATTTAGGGCTATTTTCCTAAATATCCCTAATTTTTGTCTTTCAATATCTGTCCTCAGTCGCTCGATAACGTTGAAGTTCGCGACATTTGCATAGACTATATCTGATTATGTCAGCTGTATATTCCGTCAGTCCCTATGTCTGTGACTGACGATTTGAATGGATTCATCTTTAGATGTACGCCTTGCTTTGCTGCGCATGTCCAATTGATTTGGGCTAGTTCATTATAACTAGGTAATTCTACTAGAAATTTGGATTTAAAAACTTTTGTTATAAAAGTTAATGCTATAAAATCGACTTTTCAACGCCGACTTGACACCATTATTAGTCCGGCTACCTGCAGCGGCCCGACTTTAATTTTACTTTTTTGCCAATCTATCTATCTGTCACGTCACGTTTGGTAAATTACTTAGTGTAAGACCTCGCGAATTTTCCCGAAAAATGCACAGGAAGCCCAAAAGTCACATGTTCAATCAAATTACCCATAGTACTTTGTCATAGTCATCACATGGTCCTTTGGTCAATTACTTAGTGTAAGACCTCACAATATTCGAGGTTGAACATTTAATGAATAAATATTTATAATTACAGTCATGCTCCGATGATGCATATGCAAAAACCAACATATCTATCAAATTTGACGTTTTATTTTCTCCTGCAACTATTAACCCTCCCATTATTCATTCTATTGACCGTGTATTGTAGCCCGACTACACGCTTTCAGAGTGTCTTGTTTTACTTTTAATTTCGCGTCATGTTGTCACAGGCAGCCCAGTCAAGCTTAACTCTTTATGTACGTCGTTATGTACGTGGTATTAACTAACACAGATGAGTGGGCTGTTGTATAAGAAAGAGAATGAGAAATCATTCGATCAGTCTCAAAATGAGTGACTTACAATCCTTTTGAAATAATCTTTATCTATACCTACGTGAAGCTCGACACAAGAGACAAGTAAACAACACAATTGCGATAGGAAAAGTTTGTTTAAAAGTGTTGTAATTTACTCATTTTGAGAGGATCAATTCATTTCTCCTCCCCCATGTAGGAAACCTATTTTTAACTTAAGTATTCGTTTTCGTCTTTGAGTCATTCCGAAAATTTCCCTGATAAAAAATCATCACACAAGGAAAACTTTAGACATAGGATGGGACGTTGAAAGTGGAAGGACAAGGACGTGTGGCTTTATAATATGCCCTGTCAGTTTAACAATATGTTTCTGCCACTGAAAACAGCAGGTGGTGCCAAAAATTTTTTCTGTTGTTTGTTCTTGAAAATTTCACCATAATATTGTCTAAAACTTCCACAAAAACCCAAGGAACTGCGATATTCTTGCAGAAACAAGCGATAATAAGCTGGATGCACATGTAAATCAAGGACACTTGGAACATAACTTTTCATATCTTCACTAGTGTTGATTCTATTTTACAGTAACAACATGAACCTGTCATTTGGGTTGGGTAATTTTTTTAAACTCGAGTATAGATAGCACAAACGTGCTATAGTAGCTAATTATCTTTATGATAGTTTTAATGGGTAAAGCTCGCTACCAACGTGGCCATAGTGCCCAATTTAGTGACTTTAAGTTAGCTACTAGCATGTTTGTGCTGTCTATACTTGAGTTCATCTTTATAGCCACATCCCACAAGCATTGTGCTTTTACCATTACTTACGTTTATTTTTTACTCAGTTCAAGTTCGGGCAGCAAGAAAATTTTACATTGCTTCTATCTCTCTTCGGAGCCAAAAATAAATACTGAACGGTTCCCTAGTTCAGACCAATATTAAAGACAATAGACCATTTTCGCATTGTAGTTGCTTCTTTCTACAATGACAACGGACTCAGTTTGTATGGTCTTAGCCTCAGAATGAAGTTAAATATTCCTAAATACCGATGCAGTTTTACACTATTTACAACTGTGTGTATTGTTGGAGGTGTTACTTCTCGCCCGCTCTCACCAATAACATTGTTTAACAACAGAACGAGGCTAAGACTACAAAGAGAATAAGCTGTCATTTAAGTCAGCAGCCGAGTAACTAGGAATTCGACTATTAAGGGAGTAATTAATAGACGGTACTGCAGATAAAACCACTTGACTGATGAATAAGGATTTAATATACCTATATCTATCATAGTTAACCTTTTCTTACTTAAAGGCGCAGAAAAGCTAGCGCTCTTGAGCCTGTGGAAACAATTTGGAGATAATTTGAATCATTTCGGAGCAAAAAAACTTTGTTAAGTAATCTGCTATCTTTACACTTTGCTTTCATTTTAAACAACGTTTGGTGCGTTCTTCATCTAATATCAGTGGTTGTTATCTAATTCTTTTTAGCAGGATGTTTAATATCCCAGTAGAATTACCATTTACAATACAGAGCTACCTTATAAAAGACAACAGATCTAAAACATTACAATTACGATGTAGTTTAAAAATTGCGTTAAATTAATAAAAAATTAAACGTTTATATATATTTTAGTGTTTTTCTTGCAAGTGCAAGAACATAATAATCTTATATTTAGAGTTTGTTTTTGTATAAAATCGAAGCCGTTGAACAAACTGAGCGCAGAAAGTTTTGTTTCGCTGCATGCTCTTTCAAGTAGTTTAATATGCTTCTCGAAATCGGAAGGAGGATATGTGCGTTGATGTTTTAAGTGCTGCAAAAACACGAAACATATCTTGCTACAAGAAAAGCGCGTTGAGCAAATAATACCAGTTAGTAGATATTTATTGCTATATTATAAAACATTCCGTTTCCACAAACTTTTATTTTTCGTTTCTTAAGATTAATTTTGCTTCGAGTCATTGTAAAAGCAAAGCACAATATCGCTTTTAGTTGTAAACTTAAAGATCTCGTTTGAAGACCGTTATAGTAACTTTATTGATTACTCGACTAAATTTTCACAAAGTTTCACATTGCGCCGTTGATTAACTGCATGTATAGCTTCAAATTTAATGAATGGCTAATTGCCATCAAACAATAGCTATAGTTTATGTACCTCCTATTCAAAAACCTGACCCTGGTTTTTCCAAGTGAACATATCACCATATTTGGTAACACCATCCGCACACCTCTTTCTTGGATAATTCAGTTTTGTTTTCATTGATAAGTACATTTTTTCCGGAATACTTCATGCGCAATTTGTCTTCTCGTGTTCTCCATTTTTTGCGCGTAGCTGTGAAAAATCGTTTTAGAATACTCGTAGGTAAAACGATTCGTGCCTACATCGCGCTCTCTAGCTCTCATAGCTCTTATAGCTCTGTCTAGCTCTTATAGCTCTCTAGATAGGCATCTTATCTCGTGAGACTATAAATACATCTCCATTTTAAGAAATGTATGCTTATCCAATATTTAAAACGATTTTTGTCAGTGACGGCAATTTGCAGTTTGATTCATGGTCTGAAGAAGGCTAGCTACAGTCCACGCGAAATGCTACGGTCTTTCGATGATAAATTTTATTGATATCTCCGGCTTGTTTATAAGTTAGCTTAAAACAGCTAAACAACTTACAAGTGGAACGGAAAGAGTATCATTTGAGAAGCAAACTTTAACTCAGTTTCAATTTGCAAAATTTTTACAAAAGCATTGTATACAAACTTACATTCCCAAAGAACCCTCCGAAGTTCCTGTATCCTGCAGTCGATGCAAGCCTCTACCGTTTACTTTCAGCATTGTGTGTAAAAATACTGCTATGAATGCAGTCAAGAGAAGATGGGATATGTGCATGGCCGACAATCTAGCTAGTTAAAAGTCTGAGCGTTTTTAAAGTGGAAGTAGTGGAAGTCGCTTTTTCTAAAAAATGTGTTTTTCGTCATCACTTTACTTAATTGGTTGAAAGTATTTCTGAAATCTTCCACATCCGCCGGGATAGTTCTGGCTTTGAGTTTAATTACTTTCCCATCACTAATTAATACATTTTAATAATAAAAGAACACATTTTTCTCAAACTCAAATTTTTGCAACAAAATTGAATAATAGTATTTTCAATGAGAGGGATACTGCTACTGCTGTGACAGTAGATGATGACATGATACTTGATATTTCAGAATTGCATGTTGGGAACTGATGCCGACTCAGCTGTGAAAGTTACCAGGATGAATTGCTCAGAATAAACTGTGAATGACTAGAGTTTCTGCTGAACGAAGATGCAGTCACTCACGAACGAGAAAACAAAGAGGAAGTAGGTGGGTGAGTGATAATCAAGCTCGATAGATTGATATCTGTTTGTGGTTAAACTGGAATCTATTTCAATGGTGGTTTTTATGTCATCTTTTTTACGTAATTGCTTGAAAATATCTCAGGAATCTCCCACACCATTTTTGGGTAAAGTTGCCAAAGTGTTCAGTGCAGGCAGAGCTAATATAGAATATAGTGAGCTCATGATATTGAATGAATGGCTGATGTGCTACGTGACAATCAAACTTGGCAGTGAACCAACGTGAATAGGAGCTCAGAAAAAGACGGTAACAACAGATATAAGTTTCATTTGATTCCGTTTTAATCAAATAGAGCTGTTTCGTTCAGTGACCTGCCCTCTTCAGTGATCGCCGCGGAATGAATGCAAAAAGAATAAACATCTCCTTACCCGATAATATCACACTTTTTTGAAAAACTCGAACCTAGTCCACAGGCGGCCATTTGTTTTGATGCGATTAGAGCCGTGATCGACCGCGGTCGAGGTTGATTACTGAGGCATGGGGAAGTACCGCCTGCCGAATTTTCCCTACATTTTCCATACTCAAAATGAATTTTCTGTATGCAGAGTACGGAAAATTCCTATTGGCTGGAAAGCACTTTCAACTGTCAAGCTTGTCATCCGACTCACAGCGTCGAAAATGGCGAGTGATCGTACTGAAGTGTTCAGCGAACTTGGTTATAAAATGATTTTTTAAAAAAACAAAATATAAGCTTGCTGTGCCCAGTCATAGCTATTAAAATTAAATGGTTAGGAAACTTTGCGGTTTTCTTTGTTCTATGTTTTTGTTTTCTCTTTCCGTATTGTTATATGACGTTGACTCCTCACAGATTACAAAAGACTTTGAGATGTAATTGAGCAAACGGCCAATGGTCTAACGAGCTATCACACCTAGAACAAAAGATCATAACCTTGACCCTGCACACAACATAAAATAAAGCAGCATTTTAATCCTCTTTGTAGTTTGCGAAGTTTCATAACCAGTCCACTCTACTAATTTTGGGAAAGTTTAATGGAAACGAAAGATGTCCTGGCTGTACATCTGACAAGTTTTGGAAAATTTCCTATTTTTCAGAGACTTCTACTTCTTAAAATTTGCCAATATTCCATCAGAAATACGACTGACTGCTCTTGTGTGATTTGCCCTTTGGCGAGTATTTAATTGGCAAGGACCAACTTGTAGAAGCAGATTTTCTTGGCATTCAATCTTGTTCCTTAGGGAAAACATCTCTAGATGAACTTGAATGGATGCAATTTAAAATATTTAGCATCGCAGACGACCTTAGAATGAAAGCTTTCAGAGACACTCAAAGATGAAACGGCGTTTTTACTACATAAATGATAAAGAATAGCAAAATATATAGTAGAATTAGCCTTAATCAGGTATGATATGAAAGTTCAATTACCACTTTCACTTCACAATGATATTGAAGGAAACATTTAGTTTTTGTTAGAAAATATCGATAAAAGAATTGTCACATGATATCCTATAAACATGGTTCGCGCCATTACTGTAGTTAATCAATCACAGTCGTTCCTGTTAATGTAAGTAGAATATGTATGGCACTTTAACATGGAGGCGCATGACAATTATTCGACACTTCGTTGACTGTATTGCTGTTGTGAAATTTGTTTATTCGATATAATTGAAACACTAAACACCACCAAACGTGTTCTCAAAATGAATTTACGAATGTACAGTAAAGCAAACTTTTTTAAAAAAAATAGGTAAGTTTTCGGTTTGAAAATAAATACACAGCTTGAATGAGGGAATAACACGACTTTTGGAGGGCATATATTGTTTATTTTTTGCCCGGGTAGTAAAATTTTCCCTGCTGAGCGCAGCACTAACACATAATACAATGGAAACAATAAATGCTTTTAATATTAAGGCAAAACAGTTAACAATGAATTAAAACATATAAAATAACTAAAAAGACTTAATTATGAAAAGAAAACGGGCTAAATGTTACCGGTGTTTGTAAAAAAATTGACCAATCATATCCAGGGGAGACGTCACGTAATAACTGTCCGCCTGATTCGTTATCGGCCCGAGCTTGCGAACGTTTTGATCTTGTTGTTATTTGGCCTTGTATACTGATAATAATGATGTTTATAATCACAGTTTATTATATGAAATACAGTTGTATACTGAATGGTAGCAAGATGAGAAAAATGATATCCCACTCTCCCCAGTAGCGGTACCATTTTTATCAACACATGTGTGATATCATTTTTGAACCAATCAGGTTTTAGTATTTTCGCGCGGTTTTCAATGGTCCGCGGGTGCGGTGCTTTGAGTCATTTGTTGTTTTTGACCAGAGCGAAAAATTTTAAAAAGCTGTTCATACCTATAGTTAACCGTTGTAAAATGGAAAAAAAACATAGAAATGCCTTCCAGATTCGTGGATGTTACTGATAGAGAGCTAACACAGTTTTTAGAAAAAATATGAAAGGTTTATGAATAATTATTACAGTCTTGTTCATTGTTTCAGCAAGTTTAGTAGCCATTATTTACCTTTATTTTTTTGAAGACAGGAACAGTACTTGTGCCTATAATTTTTGTTTTTTATTTAATTTCGCTTGACTATGGAGATTTGATCTAATAAAACTGAGAAAATTTTTTCTTAATAATTCTTGGTTTTCACACAATCCCAAGAGACACAAAAGACAACAGACATAGCGGCCATGTTGGTGTCCACCAATACGGCTGCCATGACGTCAGGTGAAAATGGCTGGTTTCCCAAGAGTTACCACAGGTACCCCAAGCTATATTTGACACTAACATATTACATTTATAAAGTAAATGTATTGGATTTAATATTTGTCCTCAAAACGTTTCAGAAATGAAATGAATATCATGAAATATCTCAATAATCTTGAGTTGTTGTATTTTGTCATCATTATGTGATGTTTTGGGTTGGTTTCTGGTGCTGGGAGAAAAAAGGAGGGTGAAAAATATATTACTTGTGGAGTTACCTAGCTCCTTTTCATAGAAAGAAATCAGTTTGTAGCTCGGACAAAATGCAAATCCTAGAAACGTCAGATCCTTAGACCGCTAACAGCGATGATCATAAACATATTTTCAAAAAATAAGAATGAACGCTATGCCTTTATTTTCATTTTCTTTTCACGTCTTTTGTAGTAAATGTTTTTCAGAACTAACCAATCACATCCGTGAACCGTAGTGTGACATAACGGATGTCTCGGCCATTAATCGACTTGACGCTGTGATTGGCTTGTTCTGATATTTGTCCAAGAGAAATATTTATATTTACTAATTTAGAAAAATTAAAAAAAACATCAAAGGTAAAAGTTTTTCTTCTTTTTTAAATAAAACACAGTCACATTTTAAACTGGGTCCAAACATGTTTCGGCTAGCCCTTAGCCTTAGCCATCTTCAATAAAGCAAGTTACAATGTAGTTTTATATTTATAAGTAAATGCAAATAACAGTGTAAAGGAATGTTGAACTTGTGTATTTACTAAGCGAGGGGAGAAAAATGAAAATGCTAATACAGAAAATATTCTATTAAAAATGAAGCTTAAAATTTACATGGTACAATTGTCGATTATATCCATGTTCGAATTATTGTGCTTAAGTCTTTCGAAACATTTTAAAATTTTGTCCCAAAGGTCAAATATTTCTCCCGCCTCCCTCCGTATTTAGAAAAATTACTTCTGGTATACTCCAATAGCAGACTTAAAGACTGGGTACTACACAATCTGCTGCCCAGTTCCCAGGGTGTCTTACAAAAAATAGTCAAGATGGCGTTGTACCATTCTCGTCCCCAGAGCCCAACGTTTTTCTTAG
>JAOBBB020214073.1:0-11626 GCA_025331005.2 Zoanthus gigantus | reverse complement strand
TGAGTGTCCTAGCGAACCATCAGGTTTGCGTCTAACTTGAACATCGAGGAAGGGCAGGCACTTATTGTCTTCAATTTCCATAGTAAAACGTATGTTAGGGTGCTGGTTGTTAATGTGTGCTAGGAAATCATTGAGTAGGGGTTCTCCATGTGGCCATATTACGAAAGTATCATCTACATATCGGTACCAGCAAGTGGGCTTGTGGGGTGCTGTGTCAAGTGCGTTATGTTCAAAATGTTCCATCAAAAGATTCGCGACAACAGGAGAAAGTGGTGAGCCCATAGCAGCTCCTTCCGATTGTTCATAAAAATCGTTGTTCCATAGGAAATAGGTGTTTTGCAGACGGAGTTCGATAAGATCTGGGTTGTCAGACGGAAGACCAGCGGGTACAAGGTTGTTCTTGATAATTTCGATAGAGTCGTTGACTGGAACGTTTGTGAAGAGGGAAACAACATCAAAACTAACTAAAAGTCAGTATCCGATAGGTGATAATTCTTGATGAGTTGTATAAAATAATTTAAATTCTTAACATTGGACGGGCAGGAACCAGTATGGCTTTGCAGAGAAGTTGAGAGATATTTAGCTAGGTGATATGTCGGAGAACCAAGGTTGCTTACTATAGGTCTCAGTGGTGTGTCAGGTTTGTGAATCTTTGGGAGGCAATAAAATTTTGGAGGTTTTGGGGCTCTAACAAACAGTTTATAGTGTAGTTCAGAAGGGATTGAAGAAGATTTGATCATTTGTTTCACTTTCCGTTCTAATTTCTGTGTTGGATCTTTTTTGATTTTCTTGTAGGTTTTTTCTTGAAGTAGCAGATTGATCTTGTAGTTGTAGTCTTGTGTGTAAATTATTACCGTTGCGTTACCTTTATTGGCGGGAAGGACCAGAATCTCGTTGTCGTTCTGCAGGTTTTTTAGGGCTTGGCGTTGAGTTTTAGTTATATTTTAGGCGGGAGATTTAGATTTTCGTAAAATGCGGGCTGTTTCTTGTCTGATATGCTCAGCTTGGTCTGGTGGTAAAGACTTTACTGTGGCTTCAACTTGTATAACAATATCTTCTACAGGAACTTTGTTCGGGGTGACGGCGTAATCGAGTCCTTTAGTAAGTATAGATTCTGTCGTTTTGTCGAGTTGTCAGAGGTACGAGCTGTTTTTTGTGTAGGCGATCGAACTTTTTGATTTGCTTGCGACGGCAGGATTGTAGAGTGTTTGCAGCTTTGTTCGAGGTCATGTTATCTATAAGTATCCAGTGTTCCTTGTTCATAATGCTACTGAGTTCGAAATGAATCTTGTAGAGTTCTTCTGATGCGGAATGCAGTGATCGGTACGTAGCCTGGATTCTTTCACGTAGTAGGGCAGCGCTAGTTCTCTTCAAGATCCGTTTAGACTTTAAGGTTTTGATGTGACATTCTAATTTGAGGAAGACAGGGATGGTTTCTGTGCTTCTGCATCGTTTCAGGAAGGTAAGAGTGGAAATATAACATACTATAGCTAAATACAGCATAAATAACATCTTTAATTAATGAAAATTCAGCCAATAAATTTTACAATGCCATAGTGTTATGCAACTAATACTTATGGCCAACGCCAAGAAACGTAGAAAAAAAGTAAGCGTAAAAATCCACGACGAAATACAGGGGTTAAAAAATACTTCCATTCTCAAAACTAGGATAAAACCGCTTAAATGCTTTTTTTATAAAAACCAGTAAATTTTATCGAAACTCATTGTTCTTTATTTTTTGGCTGATTCAGCCTCAACTTGTTCTTAATTTGTTTTTATTTCTGTGAGTGGTTTCATGATTCAGTAAATTTTCAACTAAAAACACTTTCACTTTTTTCAGCCTCAGCCTGAGCTTGTTTTTAAGTTAATTTCCGGCCAATCTGAGCCTCATTGTTCTTGTAAAGTTGCTCGTATAAAAAAAGTGTGTATGTTAAAGAGCTTGTTTGATTCATGACGATCACCTTTTTGGACTTGAAAGTTTGTGTTTACACCACCCAGGTTGAAGTTGAAAGGACGCTTCACAATTTCTGTGTTTCAATTTTTTTCTTTTAACCCTAGAAGCCTCAAGGGGGTAGGCAAGGAAGAAAAAATGGAAAAAATGTCAATTTCTTAGAAACTCTTCTATATTACGTAGTCAAATGCGTAGAGTTGAATGATGCAAAGCGTTTTGACGTCGCACCTGCCGTTGCTAAGATATATAAGGATTAAAAAATACGAAGTGTAAATCTCTGTAAACGCACAACTCGTATTTTTGGATTTAAAAAATACGAGTTGTAAATCTCAGTAAACGCACAACTCGTATTATTGGATTAAAATACGAGTTGTAAATCTCAACAAACGCACAACTCGTATTTTGGGATTTAAAAAATACGAGTTGTAAATCTCAGTAAACGCACAACTCGTATTTTGGGATTTAAAAAATACGAGTTGTAAATCTCAGTAAACGCACAACTCGTATTTTTGGATTAAAATACGAATTGTAAATCTCAACAAACGCACAACTCGTATTTTTGGATTTAAAAAATACGAGTTGTAAATCTCAGTAAACGCAGAACTCGTACTTTTGGATTAAAATACCAGTTGTAAATCTCAGCAAACGCACAACTCGTATTTTTGGACTTAAAAAATACAAGTTGTAAATCTCAGCAAACGCACAACTCATATTTTTGAAGTAAAAATACGAGTTGTAAATTTATTGATAAACTCATGTCCTAAATGGGCCACCTTACTTTCCACGGGGAAAAACTATATTTTATTGAAAACAGTCCTTACGGTCATGATTTTAACAAAAACTGAGGAATTCACAACTACTATTAGACATTATTGATGTATGTTGATTCAAGAAAACATCTTCTATGTAACTGAACTACGGCAACACTCACTTATTATCAGTTACGCTAGTAATTATGTACTTAAATATTTATAGATTTTTATTGGATCAAACTTTTGCTTCAAGTTCGTGAAATCACGCATTGCGCCATAATGTGCGGTGAGCTCAGATTGCATATTAAAAGTTAGAGACTTTCAGTTCGTGTTATCCTAACAAATACATATACTTGCTGGCGACACATGAAATTGTTCATAAAGCACGAGGCAAAATTTCTTTTTCATTAAGCGCCTGCGCGTGTGTGTATTTGTAAATAAACTACTTACATCAGTTTCTAACCCTTAAATAAAGAATATTCAAGTGTATACCATAGAATTAATTCATGAAAGTAGAAGTTTCATAGTGCTTACCTGAACCAGGTAAACATGACGTTTCTGCAACACGAAACATTCCACAGAACGTTAGTGTATTCAGGGCTTCAAATAACGGCCGGTCAACGCGCAATGTCCGGTGCTCTAATCCTTAGATGGCCGAAAAAGGGAAAAGGCGGGTACGTATATCTAACTACCAGAACAAGAACTTTTAATAAATGATTCGTATAAGTCATAACATTTTAAGCTATCGTTGCACATTTTCTCTTTGCCATTCACCAAGTCGTCGCCGCAGATTAGCGGGTGTGAATTACTTTATTTTATAGTCTGTGTACATGTGGGTTTTGTAAACATGACGTCAGAAGGAAACAAAACCTCTCAGTGTATGTTCAAGGGTGTAAAATAAGAATAACAAGAAAGCAAGTTTACATTCATTTGTCTACTTGCCGACATTTCCGTGTGAACCACTTAAGCTATCGATACCGCGATTAACTAAACATTCTATTGTCCAAGCATTTCAGTGCACAACCAAACGACGATGATCAGGAAAACAGTTTTTGACATAATCAGTACGATGACGACAAGAATTCTCAACCAGGTAATGTTACCTGAGTGTTGTCATTTATTATATTATGAACAGTTTGGACGGAGAGGGGCTAAACTATTTTTGGTTTCTGACAAACCTTAGGTTGGCGGTAGTGCTCCAGGTATTGTAAGTTACATAAACAGCAGATTCCAGAGAGTGAATATCACCGAAGAGTCGTTTCACCTACATTAACATTTCATTCTTTATTTATTGTAAGCTTGTATACTTACCACTTTTTACAGACAGTTCCTTGCTGTACGGCCCTGGTCCAGCAGATGTCCAAGCCCTCACTGAGATATCAAATCTTTGACACAACTTCAAGTTATAGAGCATGGTATGTGTGTTGTTAGTAGTAGTTACTGACTCAGCATCTGATGACCTCTTCCTTCGAGTGATAGGTTGACTGGTGTACCTTACATCATACTTGGTAATTGCACCATGACTCCTTTCCCGTGGGGGTGGGTCCCAGGTACAGTTGTACGTAGTGGCGTTAAAGTGTCTAAAGGCAAAGTTGCCTGGAGCGGCGTCAGGTGCTGAACATGTAGTATAGAAACTTTGTCAATATAAAGTATACTAGACTAATCTAAAAATTGCATATTTGATAAAAATTTTTTAGAAGTGATTGCTAGCATTACGATCTTCTTTAGAGAAAATCACTAACTTCGTACAACATATTTTTTGTTGTAGATCATAAGTTTGTAAAAGCGAATATCATCAAATATCAACTACCAGTCCTAATGTGAATGCTTGTCATGAAATATTATCGTTTCATTTCGAGGGAGGGTCAACCGAGAGAGCAAAAAAGCTCCCCTAAATTTTCTGCCAGTGCACTATCTTGAATTGGGGTCAAAATGGCAGAAATTAAACAACATTTTTTGAAACTGTACACGCTGAATATTCACTCATAAATGGCGTGTATGAACGTTTAAGCATACTTTTTAAAATATATATAGGTCTTACAGTCTTGGGTCAATTCCTTGCATAACTAGGGAATCACATATTTTGTCTAAGAATAGATGATCCAATAATTCCTGGAGGTTCAATTAACAATGCAGTACATAAAATGAGACTAACCGTATTCAGGAAGCATTTTGTCGGTCATTTCTTTTGCCCCTTCCGCAACAGTTGTGGCAGTCACTTCAAATCGATATTCCATTCCGCCAATAATATTTACCGTAACAGCCATAATTCCGGCCTTTATATTTACGATAGAAACATTCCCGTTCGGTAAATACCGATAATACACCGTGTACCGGTTAATAACACCATTTGGACTTGTCGGAGCTTTCCAGCTGATGGTTACACGTGGATGTTTGGGGTCGGAGTTTATAACCAAATTATTTGGTTTGCTTGGAGCTAAAACATTTCAAATTTTATATTAATGATAACAAAAACAAAAAAAGAAAAAAACGTAAATAATAGTTGAAGCTAAATAAATAAGTAAGTTCTTATTAAGTAAGTAAGAAAACAAGTTTCCTTACCGACTGCGGTTCTACCAGTGCTGCAAAAATCATATACTTAATCCTACTATTACTTATAACATAAAAGATTAATGTCAAAAAAGCATAATATAGAGCTCAGGCGAGACCAATTTGATTTTTGGTAGCAAGGATCCGACTGACCCTGCTTTTGCTAAGTATCGAAAATATCCCAGAATTGATCTGCACAGGATTTAGCTAAAGGTAAGAGTGATATAATTTTTTTTTATAGTATGGTGTGCTTGCGACCAAAAATGACATTCTTCTGAATAAATTCTCGCATTTAGTGTGGAAACAAAACAGAAATTAACAAAAATTATTTTCAAATTTGATCAAAGCAAACGTAATATTTTTTATTTTCGTATTTTCTCGAACGACCGACCCAATAAATTTTGAAAAAAATCAACGCTAACGGAAATCAAATTGGTCTCGCGTAATGTTGGAAAAATCAAGATCCATCTATCTAAGTTTTATACATTTTTAGGAAGAGGGAAGGTAGTTGATGCAGTGTAGTTGCAAAAGATTTCACAAGCCTTCCCTTAAGAATCGCCCTTTAGAAGAGGCATTATCAATTTGGTTGGTTTCATATCCTCTGATAATGTGTGGGGTTTTGATCATTCTCAACTCTTTATATCATATAGACCCTTTTCATGCTTTGCGTGACACAGCGAAATGTTTGATTACATGCCCTTCGAGCCTCGTTATCAAGCTAAACACATATTTTTTCTTGAAAAAATTCCTCAAAAATATTTAGTTTAAAATATTCACATCTTCGCCAATTTTTGGCCAAACTCATCGAAATTTTGCATTTTTACTATTATTGATGTGACAAAATTGATGATGAATTTCGTTTTTAGAAAAACTGAATATTTATCAATGTTACGCTGGCGTAAAAAGGGTCCATAACCAGGGACTGATTGGGTGTAGCGTCAGCCATATATTCTAAAGGTGGATACTCTGTATAGCCATACGGTTCCATAGCTGCATAGGACAAACTATAGAATTTATTGAAAAACATTTAAGGGAAGACCGCTTACCTGCTTGATCTGTTGTAAATTCAATAGGTGCACTCCACAACCCTTCGCCAACATCACTTTTGGCCATAACTCTGATTGTGTAGTTGGTGTAGGCTTTGAGACCAGTTATCACGTGACTACTAGCGGTAGTTGTGTTCGTTTTTGTGGTAGCACCATCTACCGCCTCATTGTACTCCACCTTGTAGGAAATGACGGGCATGTCTCCGGTGGAAGGACGACTCCATTTTAACGTTGCATAGTTGTCACTAGACGATTCAACTGCTAAATCTGTCACAGCGTCGGGGGTCACTTTGTTTAAAAAATAACTGGTTAGTTGATAACAGTACTTGGAAAGAATAGATTACATAAAAAATGGTCCAAGAGGGCATGAGAGGAGCAGAATTCTAGCTGCTAAAACATGCATTTAAAAAGGTTCAAAAGTTAGTTTTGATTCGGTTGTAAACATCTGTTGATTAGGAAGTCATGATAAAATGGAAGTTTACATCTAATCACAATCATTATAATTTTCTCAAATGTGATTGGTGCATAAACTGCTGTATTTTGCAATAATTAATCTGCAAAATTGTAATCGGACAGTGTAATTGGACAATTGGCTGTAATCGGACACCTGTAATCGGAAAATTTCTTGAGCCAATCATTTTCAATATTTTCAGCTAAATCCACCAGACACAACATAGATTACAATCACTATAGCAATTGAACAACTTTCCCTTCAAAGCAGGGGCCTGTTCCAAAGGCTGTTTAAAACCATTTTTAAAGCTTTTTTTCCATATTTATTTTTTCGGAAATTGTACTACCATAAATGAAAAATTGCAAATTTTGCATTTTATTTGCTTTTCGGAAATTGTAATGATTATGATTAATTGGTAACAGGGCTTCGTGTCGTCAAATTCAGTCTGTAATCGTACTCGTGATTAACAAACCGGACATCCGCTTCGCGGTCTACCAATTTTGTTAATCACTCGTATGCCTGCAGACCAAATTGGACTCCACTCAGTCTTATTAATACACATTAACAGCAAAATCTAAAAACTGGACAAAATCTTTACTCGTTTTGAAAACCGTATTAAAAAACAGCGACACGAGGTCAGTAAATGTTGCTTATTGTATTGACACATAAGTAACGGTTGACTATGAAAGAATTTTAGTCTACTGAGAGAAAACATCTACAGTGCTTTCTGAACTTATTTCAATTTACTTTACCTATTTGGTTAAAGTTAGCACAACGTTTAGTATCAAGAAAAGGAAGACTATGATGCAGTTAGTTACTCTTATTTAGTGACACTACTTTACTATTTACTTACAAAGGTTAACAATTATCACAGCCGACTTTCCAGCCCGTGTACCTGGCTTTGTACACATAGTGTGGACTACTACAGTTCACGTGACGTGTTGATATATTAACACGACGGCACACGTGATCAGACATACTTAATCTAATTTACTATCACCTTACTTACGTAGGTTAACAATTACCACAGCCGACTTTCCGGTAAACATTCCTCCCGTGTACCTGGCTTTACACACATAAGGTGGACTACTACAGTTCGCGTGTCGTGATAATATATTAACACGACGGCACGAGTGATCCAACAGGACGGAGGCAGCGTTTGTGTGCGAGATTACATGAGAGGAGGTTATGATTCCATTGGTCGTTGACTCAAAAGAGGAAATAATGTTTCCCTTGTATTGCCATTTAACCTCAGGTCGAGGCTGGCCGGTAATTCTACACACCAGATTTACGGTAGATCGAAAGGAAGGAACAAACAAATCTTCCAACAAGACTGATGGCTTCGCTATAACTGAAATAAAAGAACAAATTACTAAATTACAGAACATTAATGATCTTATATTGCTGAAAGCATCCATCTTATTATGCATGTGCTGTGTAAGTGCACATGCTCGAGATTCAGAATCAGGACCCAGTTGTTCAAAAGCCGATTAGAACCCACGATTGAACTTTTAACCCATGTTTTTTTTTCCAACCTTACAGAGACGCTTTGTTCGTAAATTTTGGATAAACAAGCTTTTTCGTAGGAAAGTACTTAGCACTTAATTTATTTATTTCACCCCCAAGCTGTACAATAAAATTAATTACAGATTTGATTTGAGTTGTTAATACAGGTACAGATGCACGGTATTTACGTTATTAAGGACAGCATTAGCGACTGCATACATGTCTGAGATCTGATGGCGGACTTTTTGACATATCGTACCAGCATACGTCGAATTTTCGCGCCTTTCAAACAAGTTTGAAGTTTTCGTTTTTTGCATACAACCTTCCTGTCTCGCCGACATATAAAACACTTCAAATACTGATTGACCGTCTTCTAATCCTTCATTCAATTAATGAACTTATTTTCCGAAGGACTGAGCTTCGCTTTGTGCACTGTGTTGCCACCGCGTACGTGTAATTTTAAACAATACACTCACATCAGTCTCTAACCCTCAACTAGACTTCATTGCTAATTTAAACAAACTATATAACTAGACTTTGTTAGACAATATATCTGTACTATACAGGCTGTGTTAGTATATATAGCTAAACTACATGTAGACCCTGACTATATATAGCTAGACTATATCGAGTATGTTAGATTATATAGCTAAACCATATTGACTGTTGTTAATCTACATAGCTACCCTATATAGACTATGTTAGAAAAATGAGAAGAAGGAGGGGTTCTCTGTAACGCTTACTAGCTTGAAATGTGATTTCTTTGACGATAGGTTTGATCTAGAAAGGAAACATTTACACTATTTGTTTCAACTGTGTAAGGTTTGTGGGGTTTTAACTCAGAGACAGTAGCATATAACATAGTAAATAAAAACATTTGTCAACTGTGTAAACACCAGTCACTAGAATAATACTTTTGTGCCTTCACTCTTGCATGTTGTATCTTTTCTTTACTCTTTTGTGTCGTTTATTTACTCTGTTTCGTCATCTTGTTTTCATCAATTAAACGGAAAAAAACGAACAATGCAATTGTTTTTTCCACCTTTCTTCTTTGTGAGCCCGTCATTCTTTTTATCTGCATATATGCTTTAAGAGAAATAAGTGAATTCAAAGAACAATGCAGTGTCATTCTTCAAATATGCTTTTGAAATGTTTATTTAATACGCACAAATAAAATGTCAGGAGCAATAAGATCCTCTGTCTTATGTAAAATAAATTTCAAAACGAGATAACTAGAATTCTAAACTACCGGTATATCAGTAACAGTTTGTGACCTTTAATTCGGGTTGCCAAAACCTGTACTAACTGGATATGGAATAACCTTCGAAAACCTCGGGCTAAAATTAGACTATGACGTCATCTCACCATTCCCTTCCCCCCGTTCAACAACTTTATTCTCCCTACTACTAACGGTCATATATAATATAAATATTGCAACAAGTGTGGAAAAACAAGAAATCTTGACTGAAACCGTTTTTATACAAAAAAGTAATACGATATTTAAAGCCTTATAGTTAGAACCGTTTTTGGTGGATTAGATGTTAAAATGACAATTGCATTTATTAATTCCCCACTTACCACCATCACATCCATATACATCCAACCTCAAACATTTTCCTCCTACTGACGTCACAGGAAAAACCCGGATATAAGCTGTGGTGATTGGGTTTGTAATCCAGTTAACCTCTATTTTTTCCTTGTTGCTACGATGGAATACCTGTTCAAAGTTAGGAGAAAGGAAGAATGATTTTGTTTAATGGATAATAAAATACTTAATTATTACGCAGTTATTACGCAGTTATTTATTAGTCCTGGGTGTGAGTTTAAACTGGAACCGGTGATAAGGCTCAAGACCGGGAGATCTGGAGTTGTGGGGAATGTGGAACTACCCTTTAATTACCATTACTCCCAGGTGTAGCACCTGTTAGAGTCCCATCTATGAGTTAAATAGTTCTACCTGTTGCCTTGCAGGTTATGTATCTAGTCAGACAAAGGCTAGGCCCACAGCCGATAACTGTGGTTAGGGTTAAGCAAGGGTATGCTTCCCATAGAAACTAATCGCTCCAATAAAATCCTCATGTTGACAGCGAAAAAAAAACATGGGCACCAGCCAGCCCAAAGGCTGAGGTGTGCCGCACTGGCCTACCACAAACAGAAAGGCACAGCCCCTGACCCTGGGCCGTGCAAGCACTTTGCAGAATGATGGGAAGCCTGATGAGTGGCTTGGGGTGAGGGTGGGGATTTGGAATGTAGGGAGTATGAGTGAGAGAGGTACAGATGCACAGGTACTGATGCACCGGACTTGTGGAAATGATTTAAGCAAGGGGTGTTAAAGGCATGTGATGAAGTATGTGGGAAGAAGAAAGGGAGGATGTGCGAACGTAAAGAGGGTGATCCCGAGGTTGGGGAGAGATTTTGTGTGTGGAAGATGCAAGAAACAAGTTGATGGATTAGTGGAACCGGCCGAGGAGTTGTGTGAAGAGGTGGAAACGGTGAGAGGTTTCTGTTATTTGGGGGATTGGGTGAATGCAAGTGGTGGTTGCGAGGCAGCTGTAGCAGCAAGAGCAGGAATTGGGTGGGTGAAGTTCAAGGAATGCGAGGAGTTCCTGAACTCAATAAGGTTCTCGCTTAAGATAAAAGGAATGGTTTATCGGAGTTGTGTAAGATCGACGATGTTATATGGGAGTGAGACTAGTGTTTGAGGGAAAATGAAATGGCAATTCTGAGAAGGACCGAGAGAGCAATGGTGAGAGCAATGTGTGGTGTGAAACGGATGAAGAAAAAGAGGACATAGGATCTAATAGAGATGTTGGGATTGAAGGAATCAGTGGTTCAGATGGCAAAGGCGAATGGAGTGAGATGGTAAGGGCATTTGTTGAGGAGGGATGATGACCATGTTTTGAGAAAAGCGTTGGAGTTTGAAGTGAAGGGCAAGAAGAGGAGAAGACGACCAAAGAAGACATGGAAGACGCAAGTGGAGAAGAAGAGCAAAATTGTTGATTTCGAGAAAAACGATGCGATGCCATGAATCGAGCGAGATGGAGAGTGGGAGTTGGAGAGTTTGCTGGCAAAGTGGGGTAAATCTGGCCACCCCCATTTACGGAGATAAATCCGGATCAATATTGGATTGATTACGCAGTTATTTAAATAAAGTTATGAAACAAATTTATCGTTTCAAGATTCACATACCAAAAGACATTATCAGAACAATACGCTATTCTAACAAAAAAAAAAATGCCGCTCTTAATTCTATTTACACTTCTATAGCCCCTAAATATACTATATAATATACTAGTATATTAAATGCGTTCGGTGTATGTATATAGATTGAAAGAAGAGAAAACAATTTTTTAAGCCCTCGGCGGGAATC
>JAOBBB020213982.1:0-11627 GCA_025331005.2 Zoanthus gigantus | reverse complement strand
TAAAATACCCAAGATAAAAATTGTAGTAAAAAATACCCTTGAGAACAAACTTATAAAAGCCTATTATAATATTAATATATAATATATTAATATAGTTCAATAATATAATATATATTAATATAGTTAATAATATAGTTATAGTTAATAGTTCAATAATATAATATATATTAATATAGTTCAATTTCTTGAACTATAAATATACATATATATATATATATATATTAGCAGATATAGCTAATCGCAAGTCGTAAATAAAGCTGTTAGATTGAGAAGACGCCTCTGTGAGTTAAATTGTTCCACGCTAGCAGATCGTTTGTAGGGAATTCTACAAAACTTGGTCCTTCGAGCCGGATACATTACTGAGAGAATAGAAAAAGAAAAAAGAAGAGGGTGGAAGATGATCGACGAGATAACGAAGAGATAGTCCGATCGGCACATCGGGGCGCAGCGACAAAGCTGATAAAAAGAGAAGATCGATAGTGATGGATCTGTTGCAGAAAAAGCCTGGTTAAAGCAGCAGGTATGCAGTGGGAAAGAAAGGTTGAGACTTTGAGAGGGTTAGATGACGATTTGATGAATTTGATGGCCGCCGATAGTGAGGACGGCGCACTTGATTCAATATCAGAGGAAGGAGACCAGTTGAGGGCAGATTTGCAAGGAATTATATATAGAATGGAGGACATTGCCCTAAGCTATAAAAAGCCAACAAGATATCTAGTAACAGTATTTTTGACACCTTTTGACCTTTGGCCGACTTTCTCAACTGTAGTTGACATTTATAAATCTTTCCCCTGCGAGACTTCAAAACGCTGCTCACAGACGTGGTTGCCCCGTGGTTTACAATGTGACTCAAAGATTATGCCTTTCAACTTCAAGTTGCGTAAATCCAAAAAACAGACCAAACCGATTTTAAGACTGGTATTTCACACGCAACCCAGTAATTCTTTTGAAAACTTGCTGTCATAGTATTTATCATGCGTATCAAATTATTCATGTCATTCAATTTATTCATATTTAATTTATGCAGCTTTCAGTGTTAGCTTAGTTTAGTTCAGTTTGCAACGGTCATTTTGTCACTTGGGCTTGAGCTTCCACCGAGGTCGGGTCGACAACAGAGAGAAAGTTCTCCTTTCCCCCTCACCCAAATTTTCTTCGCTCTCTCTTCCGTTTGACCGCGAAATTCAAGATGGCGGCAATTTGAAAAAATTAAAGATCACCAAAAAAATTCTACTCTTAGCATGCGTTGTAAATCAAGTTATCATTTTTAAAAATTAATTCATGTTTTTGCTTGTATTTGTTGTTTTGTATGTATGAAGCAAAATTCTGTCATCTTTGAAAAAATCAATGACCAATGCCATTTTATGATGCTACGATGTTGAGATGAAACAAAATAACTTATACTAAAATCTAAATTTGGTTTTATTCCCTTACAATTTGCTTAATGATTTTTGTGTACAGAAACACCTTTTTAACTACTTAAAAAATTGTATATCTCTCTCGACCGGCCCAGTCTTTTTCAGAGCATTTCCTTTGTTTCCCGGATTCTTGGTAAACTAAAGAGGATGTTCTAATCCATCTTGCTGTTGCTTCCTTGTCTCTTGGCAAAAAGAAAAAAGAAAGAAAAAAAAAACAGAGAAAAGTTATAGTTTTATTTCTAACGAAGCGACGATCACCAGTGCAGTAAAATAAATACAGGGCCCACTTTTGTTCTTAAAGTATTCTGTCGTAAAGCCTGAATAGATCTCATTTAAAATTTCATAAAAACAGTAAACAGAGGTCATATTTAAGCAAATTGTGACATGCAATTATAAATTTGGCTGGACGAATATTGGGCTTAAATTTAGTCAAGACAAAAATATAAAAATGTGGTAATTCACTATATATTATCTGTGTTTATACTGATTGTTATTTTTGATTTACTAAGAACACGTCTATGCGAACCGAATACACTTACGCTTGACCCTGGTTGAATAGATATTTCTTACGTAAAGTAGCGTTGACACAAATAAATTCAGTTTTTAAAGTACCGGAAATACTAAATGAAACGTAAGTAGTTTCAAATATTTTTGTTTGGATAAAAAAAAAACATTTGTTCATTTAAAGATTGCTATATTTGGAAACTTTTTGAGAGGAGGAAGAATAAAAGTTAAAAAGACTTTTCAGCAGTCATTTTCGTCAAGACTAAAAGCGCAAACCTCAAAGAGAAACAGTTCATACACCTGGTGTTCAAATTTCATGGATGATTTGCGCAGCATTATAAACTTGCTCAAGATTTCATCCGACTTTGGTTAGCCGCTAATTAAAAAAAGGATCATTAAATTGTGAATCTATGTTGATTTCCGAGTCCTCTATCAATGCTAGTTCTGTTTCCAGTGTGTACAGCAGTGACGTAGGATTATATATTAAAAACATTTCTAAAAATGGTCTCGCGCGGTTTTCTAATATACCCGAGGGTGTAATAATAGTGATTTTTTATCCGAACACTACGAAAACACTACAACTTCATTATAAACTGATGACTTCATTATGTTCGAATGAGATTCTCCATATAATCGCATATTCAGATCGGACAGTGAAATCAAAATAGCCGCAGGGCTGTTGTAAAATGCAAAACTCTTTCAAAACTGCGTGCGATACACCACTATCTAGGTTTTCTCACCTAGAGAAAAATAACAAATGTCAATAAATTGAGGCCGAATTTTAAACGAATTCATAATTACATAAATCGGAATGCTGTATTCGGATGTTTAAACGTCTTCCGGCAGAAATTAGAAAGAATTTATTTTTAAGAAAAGATTTCCTAGATATCAGTCGCATATCACATTAAGTAAGAAGGCTGTTTTGAACTAAGGAAAACACGCCCGTTGACATGTTAATCAGCGGCGAAAAGTAAACAAGAAGTGTACAAGTGAACATGATCTATAAATCCACGCCGAAAACAAATCACTTCAGAGTTAAAAGCTTCTTACAGCCGTAATTATAAAAGAAGGTGAAGTTTTGAACAAGAAACACGTGTCCACTTCATTTTATTATTTTCCTATGGATCCGGAAAGTTCTATCAGAGTCAATGATTCGGCTCTCAATGGCACTACAGTTTATGCTGAGTCAGTTGAATTCAAAGCTACAAAGATTGTGTTTTACTTCATAATAATTTGTTTTAGCACGTTGGGCAACACCATGGTAATGTACACAATCTGTTCGTCCAAGAGAATGAGATCAACATCATCAAACCACTTAATTCTCACGCTGGCTGCTTGTGATCTCCTAACGCCCTTGGTGAGTATTCCCCTCGACCTTGCCCTTGAAGAACACAACTATCAATGGGTGTACGGCGCGTTCCTCTGCAAGATTATTTGGCCTCTTTCAACTCTTCTCTCCACTGCATCGTCCTTAATTTTGGCAGCTATCTCCTTCGACAGATACCGAAACATTATGCATCCATTTAAGTCGCGACTGACTCCACATCAAATTAAATTGACAATTTTTTCTCTTTTTCTATTTTCTCTGCTAGCGGTTTTGCCTTATAGCCATGTGCTGACGTTAAGTGGCGGAGTTTGCCGTGAACACTGGAGCAAGTTTGTCTTCAGACAAACCTATACATTGTTTCTGTTCTTCGTGCAATATGCGATCCCGCTGGTATTTATGTCAATAATGTACGCTCTTGCACTGAAGAACTTACACAGCTCCAGCTCAAGGACTTGGAACAGTCGATCTCCGGAGACAGCGAAAGAAGAAAAAGTTATCAAGCGTCTATCCTTTACAAGAAGAATGTCGCTAATGCCCAATATTATGAGCAAGAAAGACGACGGGAGAGCGCTCCGATTGTCTCCCCGTCCCAGGAGATTCTCCCTTCCATTGAATAAAAGAAAACATTCCAATCAAGAAAAAATTGCAGAAAACGAAGAAAGTGAAAGCGAAATGGCAAAGAATCTTTTAGTGCCAAATGAGAATACAGTTTACCAACAGTTTCTTCATCCACAAGACTGTGTTAAATGCACCCACAAAGGAAAGAACTACAAGCGTATAAGAACCAGTCTTTCTCTTCGATTTTCTCTCTCTGATATACAAGAAGAACAAAATCTTCGAGCTACAAAAATGTTTATAGGGGTGGTGGTAGTTTTTGCAATATTTATGTTTCCTAATCAAATTGCGTGGCTTTGGGCGGACTTTGGTGGCGGGCACCAGGCTCCTCATTTCAATCAAGCAACAATCATATGTTGGCTCTTTACGTACACAAACAGTGTCTGTAACTGGATCATATATGCCTTCCTAAACAAGGAGTTCAGATCTGGGTTTAAAAAAATATTTAACAAATTTAAAGTTGGCAAATGCCCGAAATATCGTGGTAAAGATTCAGTAAGAATTGTTTCCGAGGGAGGAAGCCGTTCCACTTGTAACGTGACTGTTAGTGGTAGTGAAACTAACTCTGCTTTGTAAATTCATTGAGAAAGTCATTTAACATGGTTGAAATATGAACTTTATAAACGGTAGCTGATCACAAAGATGCAACTTAGTATATTGTCCATTATAGACATAAGGCAGTGTTAAGCCTGCCTCACACTAGCGACGTAATCGCAAGCGCAAGCGCAAGAAAAAGGGAAATTTTGTTTTTCTTGTGCTTGTCTTGCGCTTGCGACAGCGCTTGTGTCAGAAATCTTCTAGTGTGAAGCGACAAAACGTAAGCGCAATCACCTTGCGCTTGTAATCCTTGAAGGTTTATAGTACAAACCGCAGTGAAGTAGGACTAGGGAGAGAGAAAGTTAGATTTTTTAACACTACAGTAAGTTTTTCTGGTATTTGAAGAATTTCGGGATTTAATAGAATTTAAGTAAATATTAATCTCCTACATAAGTGCACCTTACATATTAAGAGCTTTTCTTTTTGTTGTAAACTGAGATATGCTCCAACAAATATCATTTTACTTTCTGTTATACTCTCTTAAACACATTTCAATTATCATATGAATAATGTTGCGTCGTGAAAAATGAATTATTGTTAATCAGGAGCAAATGCTTCATAATAAAATACAGCTTTATTAAGGCGGTGCTGTTTTGTTGACTGTGACGCATGACTAATTTGAATTGTTCAATTCACTCAAACTTAATCATTTTTACTATTTGTCCTGGATCAACTTTTACTAAAAGATCATAAATGTTTGTTTTAAGACTTTAATAAGCTTCTCTTTGCGAAAAATTGCTAATTATAATAAATCTTTCATAGCCTCCGACAGTGCATATCTATGGGGTGATAAAGAGTCTCTTCTGATAGTATGTGTGTTACTAAGAGAATCCACTCCACTCAACTCAACTGATCGAGTTGGAACTTAATGAATATAAAAAACGAGATCTATCAAAAGTCCATGTTTCGAGGTTTTTACTTTCTACACGGCGATGTAAGCGCAACTTGCATGGCACAGCCGACCGACATTCATTTTATTAGACTTTGAATGGGCAGCAGTTCCACTTCGCATCACAGCTGTCACCATTAGTATTCTATGTGCTAAAATCCTTGATTATGTTCTAACTGATGACATTATGTAGGCAAAACGCTTTATGTATAAACAAGAAACAAATAAAAGAAATTTATTTTACGTTGTTCCAGCGGTTTATATGCACACAAAGATAGTCTAACATGAACGCTGGCTTTGTTCTATCTTTGAATATTTTTTAAAGTTGCGTTAAATTAGAAGAAAAAGAACATTTTGAAGATTCAATTTTTGTTCTTAAGAAAAAAACACAATTCTAAAATCCCAAAACGGCGCCTAGCTAGGAAGATAACAGTTGATACAAACACTCTTTTGTCTAGTTTGGTGGTGAATATGTATCAACTATGACCCTTGCACGAGGAAATTAATGCCAAGAGGCCATTCAAATGAAAATGATTTACAAATTCAGAACATAGACTCTCTGTGTAGTATGTATTATGGAGAATAAAAGAAAAATTATTTCAAGTTCATGGCTTTGAGCTGCCAGATAATATTTTCATAACAGTTTCCATCATTGTTATTAGATTTCAAACTGGGCTTTTGTTTTAAAATCTTTCTATATAGCTTAGGCAGTAATCCATCATCATCATTGTCATCATGTTCATCATCGTCATTTTTATTCAGCTTCATCATCATTTTCATCCGGCTTCATCATTGTCATCCTCGTCACCACCATCATCACCATTATGAACATCATCTTAATCATTATCTTCATCACCGCCATCATCATCATCATCATCATCATCAACACCATCATTAACATCATCACAATTAGCATCATCACAATCATCATCATCACCATCATCATCACCATCATCATCACCATCATCATCACCATCATCATTATCATCATCATCACAATCAGCATCAATACCATCATCATCATCACAATCATCATCACCATCATCATCATCACCATCATAATCATCACCATCATCATCATCATCATCATCATAACCATCATTATCATCATCATCACAATCAGCATCAACACCATCATCATCACAATCATCATCATCATCATCATCATCATCATCACCATCACCATCATTATCACCATCATCATCACCATCATCACCATCATCACCATCATCATCACCATCATCGTCATCATCACCATCACAGTTATAACAAATAGTATAAGAAATCCAATGTATAAAAAACAACGTTTTTCCAAATTAGCCTAAATAGGTTCTTAAGAAAAATAGTGTTTTCTTACAAATTATCCTAAATAGGATCTGAAACAGGTTCTAAATTCTAAAAGAAAAAAACGAGGTTAGTAACTGACATTTTCACATGATAAAACAAGCTGTTTTCATTCATGGTGATTGTTTTTGTTCATGCAAAATACTTTTTATGTGGAATGACTTGCCCATCATATTTATCTTTCCTGTTGTTTTAGTCAAGCGACAAACATGCCACATCGAAAAACTAAACAGTGAATGGATAAAACTTAAAACTGAACAAAATTTGACTACAACAAAATTACTAAAAATATAGGAACCCAGCTGAAAATTGAGCTGATAAAGTTCATTATTGTTTTCCTTTGGTAGTGGTACACAGGCAGCCAATTGTAATACTATGGTACTACTTTTCTTACACTTACTAAGTGAACTATAATGAGTCGAAGAAAAATTGCAGGCAACCGTTCACGAAAATTCCGCTAATGTCGGATTAATAAATGATCTAATTGGCTTAAAAAACTCAAAAATTAAAACATTAAAAAGCAAAGCAAAACTAATACGACGACGTAGTAACATTTGTAAAATCACGATATTTCGGCTGGCCATTACCAGCCTTCTTCAGGTGTACAAATGGTACAGCCATATTGTGATTTTACAAATGTTTCTACGTCGTCGTATTGGTTTTGCTTTTTAATTTGATAATGAGTAGCATTTCGCTGTGCAGCTGTTGTGAAAGATTAACGTTAATTGCGGATGTGCCTTCAGCTTACTATCATTCAAGATGTGCATGAAAATTGTACTTGGATCAGACATGTTTTAGATATTAGGTAATAACATGCTGCTAAAAATTAACACAGGATGTTAACGGGGTCTGATGTTATTGTACTTGAATTCATAACTCACTTGGTTAGAGCACTGCTACGATTTTGCAGAGGGCATGGGTTTGAATGACTTTGAAGCCTGTTGGTTTTTACCGAGGCATTCCTTTTGCGATCGCTTCAATTACGTTCATAATTGAATGTCGAGAACTATGAAAAAAACAGATGATAACTAGAAAAACTGTTTCCTTCTTTGGATATTGACTGGCCTGTTGCAGTGTTGGTGCCGTGCATGAAAACCGGTTATTCTTAACATTTGCGACATATTTACACTAATTCCAATCAGTTCTTTAGAATTGCATTTAATTAAAATCCTGTTCTAGTGCAAAATGGACGATAAGTGGTACTTCGATTTTTTCAACAACTACAAGATCAATTATCATTGAAAATTTTGGCCAATATTCGCAATAAAATAGACCAAATTAGGCAGAGCATTTTTGTTTTGACAGAAAACTGTGAAATTTGTGTTGTCTTACGTCATACAAGCCGTTCACCTTGTTTCGAAACTGAAACGATAAAGAAAAGGAAAGGAAATGAAATTTGTCTTTATGCACCTGTAATTATGGCCTAAAGACACTTTGACTTATCAACGAAACATAATGGTTTCTAATATGTCAAGGTATAATCATTTTGGGCAGATTTATATTGCGCTACATATTTAAAGGTTGTGTAAACATGAAGCCGTTGACAAGTATTTTGGTGATTTTCTCATTAAAGTACAAATACTCGGCTTCTTAATGTAAAAATTATTTGAATGAATTTATTTATATCAGAAATATATGGTAAATTTAGTTTTTTTGTTGTTTTTGCAAATCTTTTAGTTATCTTACGTTGAAGTATAAATGTCACTGTCGGCAATATTCGTGAAAACATCTTAGCGATATTTGTCATGGGAGAAACTAAGCCACGAATTATAAAATTTACTCTGTTGTATTCTCTATTTTTCAAACCAGTCGGACTTTGATACGTTTAGATGTAACCCCGCCGTTCTTTACTCTGTTGTCGCTACATATTTCATCAATATTAAGCAAAACCTAAGCGACCCGTTACGTTTATTGTACGTTGGAACATTATCATATCTAAGCTCTGCTGTATAAATTATCATTTTACAAGGAGGTTTGTCACACAAAATTGTTGAGTACACAAATTCTGAATATCCGACAGTAGATTGCGTAAAATATTGCAAGAAAACATTTTGAGAGGTTATTTACAACGTAGTAAAACTCGAAATTTTGCTAAATGCTAAGTTTGAAATGTCCATTAAAATCGTGACGCACTGGGCAAACCTTATAGCGTCAATAAGTTTTAAACTCTTTGAATAAAATTCCTTTTTGTAGCAAAGGTAATTAATAGACTCCTTGATAGCTTGGATTGTTTTCAATGAAACTTAGTGAAAAAGCAAGTTTCTGTGCCCGAGCTCACGCCTTGTTATTATATGTATAATGAAGCCGACAGCCATTCTTAATATTTACGTCATCAACGGCATTCTCTAAGGATGTCACGATGGATACCAAAATAAACGCCTTTGGCTTTGGCGAGACAAGAGATTAGCTCTATGCTAGGTCGCCAGAAGTTTAATAAGGCAGTTCGAAAATTTTTTTTTTTTTCGTTTCTCAATATTTTTTTATACAAACAAATTGACTCGAGCCCTAAAAATTGCTTGAGTTTTGGATTATTTCAGATCTAAAAGTTGCTTAGCAAATACATGATATAAGCAATAATGTCATTTATTGAGCCCAAAAAGTTGCTTAATTTTAGAGATCATTTAGAGTATGAGTCGCTTAGTAGAGAATGGTTCTTGAAGGCGATTTTTTTCCTTTTATCTGTATTCACAATACTCAATACTTCAAAAAAAAAAAAAAAATACAAAAAAACATAAAGTTACTTATCACAGTTGCTTGCGGTTAGACAACTCAGACCTAAAAGTTGCTTAAATTTTGGACAAGTGAGCTCTCGTTGCTTATAAACTGGTTGCTTATATGAAAAAAAGTGTATCATATTCTTTTATTATTATAATTTTATTCTGTTTAGACGTTTTCCAGTCAAAAACTACCCACTCGGTAGCGCTGATAATAGTTCAAGTTTATCGCAAAAATATCAGTTTAGTTTAGACTAGAAACGATAAAGTAATGAATCTGTCCTCGTTCAAGAAACCCCGAGGAAGATTTTCTGTTTTATTACTTATTGTAAGTGGTTTGAAACATTCTTGTTTACATAATGTCAAGTCTTAATTTTCTTAAAGTTTTTGAAAATTCAGTCTTAAATTGTTCTTGTATGTAATAACTTCTTATAATTATTATAATTATTAGATCTTCATCTGCTGAGGTTGCTATTTGTGTAAAATTCAATTTTTTTGTAGCACCTAAAGCAGGCGATATTGTTCTAATAAACATTGGCAGTTAAACCTTATTTTCAAGGTTTTCTGAAGCTAGCGGGGCAAAGTTTAAAGTTAAAAGTTTTTCAACTTTTCTCAGCCTCGGGTATCGGTTTCTTAATCTCTGGGTTTTATATAAGTTTTTCTACAAAAGTGTGTATATCTTGATTTTTTTTTATATAAATATATAAATACTCCATCAGTTAAGAACAAACTTTCTAATATTATTATGCGTTGTGTCGCAATTTGTGATATAACTGTTATCACAACTTGTGATAACATTTTTTGTCATGCTAAAAAAAACCACGTTGAAATTTACCGTGATATTTTTGTGTCAACTGATGTACGTATCTATGATGTTATGCGCATGCACGAACAGATTGTTTGCATATTTGAAGACTGAATAGCTGTTTATTGACTTTACAGTAATAAGCAAGTTCTAATACAATTAAAACAAACAAAATAAATCAGTAGTAAAAGTTTGCTACATCGAGGCCAGGACGATGACTTGATCTAACACGTCGTACAATACACCATTTTACTAATGCAAATTTTTGTTCTCCCCAGTCCTCTGTGGGGGGAAAAAAACTGCAAATCTGGTGAATTATTAAGACAAAATGTGACCGAGCAACACTATTTTGCCCCTAGAGAGGCCTGAAACTGGCAAAAATTTGTATTAGTAAAATGGCGTATTGCACGCAGTTTAGGTATCCTGTTGATGAACTGTAACTGTCTTCAGTAGCATTTTAAATATGCCTCTTCAGATATCTATTGAAGTTTCTGGTTCATTGAGTTGCCAGCGCGAGCATATTTTTGTAAACAAACCACTCACATCAGTCGGTAACCCTAAATTAAACCATGAAATACCTTTTCATTGACATAAAGACAAAGTCAATCGTCAACAACGGTCGCTTTTTTGAAATGTTTATTTGTGTAAATCTCCCGTTATCATGCAATGTCAAGAAAATAGCTATTTAATAAATACTTAGCATTATGATTCTTTCTATTTTCACTTCAGAAGTTACAGAAAAGCTTTGCTCGTTAGAACTGCTAAGGAGCTCACTTGGTGTTAGCTGCGGATTGGCCACGGGCATTGCTGTTGTAATCGGTAACGTCTTTTGATTATTGATAATCTAAAGGAGAACTGAACCCTAAAATTGACTTTTCACAGTTTGAACATTTAAGCATAGTAGAACAACTATATTAAGTTTTTTTAAGATGTTAGAGGAGCAGTTCAGAAAAATTTGATGTTTTGTAACGAATCGACAAGATTTGATCGGCGGCTCAAAATGTGATGTTAGCGGTTGTTTATGAAGTAGGTTACGATACTAGAATGATTAAAACGAAGAAAAACATTGTTAGTGTGCGGCTTTTGGCTGCTATAAAAGAAAAACAACTTCGCATGACGTAGATTGCCCAAAAGAAATCAATCTGCAGTACCAATAGACTCAAACAAAAATAGGTTAGTTTTAGCATTCTGTTCTCCTTTAATTTGTCAGGTCGCAACTCGTACCCAGCTTCCGCTCGTTTCGAACATAGCGAATAAAAGGCCATGTAGAATATCAACAGAGGGAGACTTGGGCCCATTAACAGTAAGGCTTTGCGAACCATACAGTAAAAACCCGCTAAAATACGTTTTATTTGATGCTGTAAAAACCCGCATAAAAGAACAAGTGGATTAACAGGGACGGCGGAGCCGGGGGGCT
>JAOBBB020213895.1:0-11627 GCA_025331005.2 Zoanthus gigantus | reverse complement strand
CAAATTTTTTAACAACACTGTATGAATTATTTGCAATAGGTTATCATAATAAATGTTCTTCACCTTTTCTCAGCCTCGGCATGTTCTTAACATGTTTTTAAATTTTTGGCGATTTTCAGCCTCATGTTCTTTCAAAAAAG
Source organism: Zoanthus gigantus (assembly GCA_025331005.2). Lineage (NCBI taxonomy): Eukaryota > Metazoa > Cnidaria > Anthozoa > Zoantharia > Zoanthidae > Zoanthus > Zoanthus gigantus. Next base: position 11,487 of record JAOBBB020213895.1, on the reverse strand, counting down.
GTTCTTATAAAAAAAAAAAGTGTACCATGCAATAACATATTATCCAAGCACAACCTAAAAATGAAAGTTGAAATGGTGAAGAGAAAATCAAGCACTACTTCAATATTTGTTTAAAATACCTTTTCTACACAATCAATTTCAAATACTAACTGAATTAGACAATGTCTTGGCATTATCAGGGCATCATCATAAGTCTTTGTGAGATAAGATAAAAGATTAACTACAAGTATTGTACCATGCATGATATGGTGTGTAACTATATAAGGCCAAAACAAATGTTTTATCATACTTAGGACAATGCATATACAAACAAAAAAACAATGTACTCAGTAAAAACAGTTTCAATACTGTTGTTAAAAATGTATTTCATACTTTTTATACATAGATATGTTACAAATTGGAGGAATGTCTAAGGGTATGGAATGTGTTTTTCATAACTTATTTAAATAGTGCATTGCCATAGCTCATTTGTAACATATAAAAATACCTTAAACCTTTAAAACTGATGTCAAATGTTTGAACAAAACTTTTACAATGTTGAAATATTGTACTACTATACATAATTGTGTATCTGACATCAGTGATAATGGTCATTAAACTTTGCAACAGACAGGTGGAAACATTTACAGGATACAGGATATCTAAACAAAACAGAAAAGTGTATCATGTCAATCTAATGGTAAAAATGTTTTCAAACTGTACCCGCCAGTACTATATTCAATGTTGTTACTTAAAACTGATTTTTAGTTTTCTGTTCATCATTATTAATAACACTGTAGACTGATCCAATGTTCACAGAATTTTCAGATTGTCTAGACATGGCACAGATCAAAAAGTCCAAATGTTAAGTTCCTTTTCAACTACAGCTGACCTCTCTAATATGGACACCAAAGGGATAGAGTGAAGTGTTCTTATTAGGAAGATGTCCCTAGTAGAGGTCATTATGATGCCACCTAATTATTAAGGCCCAGCTATTGTCAAAGTATTTTCAATTACTGTATTTGTAATTATAATTTAATGTACGCTTTGAAAACAAACATTTTGACATGTTCTGGTACTAGTGACAGTGTTTGTGTAACCACTGACAGAAAATGGTACATACTACAATTATTATCTACACCCGGTCCCAGAGTGTTAAGTTTGTATTTTAAAATTTGCTCCCAAGGGCCAAGATTTTGTGTCCGTTGTCCGTATTAGAGAGGGTCAATATTAGAGAGGGTTTTTTTAGAGGAAATGTATGAAAGTTTTGTCAGAACATATAATTTTATAGGAAATTGACAGTATAAGAGAGGTGTCCGTACCGAGAGGTTTGACTGTAGTTTGTACAACAACAACAAAATTTTTGACAAGCATCATGTTTAATAAAATGTTTTTATGGATGTTTTTTTTCTTTTTAGCAGAGTTTACAAGACAAATAAAGTTAGTATGGTTCTATAAACAGTTGTGGAGTCATTGTCAAAAAACAAGAAGTCATAAATGTCATCTGCTGTTTCCAAGTACTTATTTTCCTAGCAACACTTGTTTTTAAACAAAATGTTTTGAATATACTAAAAAAGTTTTGTAGTGCTGGTCTGCTGGGAAAATAATCAAGCTACAGTCCTTTTACGTGCTGTGGTTGGGTCAAAACTTAAGCCAATTGTAATCTTTAATCAAGAAGAAAATTATTCTGAAGATACATAACAAACATAAGTTGTAAATTTGGCCCAGGAGAAAGAGTGGATTTCTGAGCAGTTGAAGGTTTGGAACAAAGAATCATGGTGTTTGTGACTCAGCACTCTGGCAAAAGCAAATGAAAAGCATGTTTGTTCTTGATTCATCTGAAGCCAAGTCACAGATATTATTGTAAACAAGTAGTTTTTAAAAACATGACAACATTGACTTCAGTGTGATTCTGAACAATAAAATTCACTTCACTTCTCCAATCACTCAGCATACTTTTAAACAAATTGTTTAAAGGAGTCAGGAAAGAAATGGATACAGTGGATGGTTTTGAAATTGCATCTGGACTGCCAAGTTCAAAGGAACTAATCTGTTTGTGCATTTTGCAAGCATGATAAAATATTCCATCAGAAACAAGCATTACCGCTATACCTAATGTTTACCTAGAGTGTGGGATCAAAAACATTTTGGATGGACCACAAAGTGAAATAACTATTTAAAGAACATGAACTGTCATAAATAAATTTTTTTTTTTTTTTTGCAGGCATGGTTGGTGCAGTTAGTAAGATCTCTGCTTTCCGACCACAAGGTCCCCAGTTCGATCCCAGCTCTGCTGAGATTTGAATATTTGTACGACGTTCTTTTCCGCCTAAGCTAACTCAGTTTCCATCCTTCCATTGTAGGTAAATGAGTACCAGCATCTGCTGGGAGCTAACCTGCAATGGATTAGTGTCCCATTCAGGGGGAGTCAAAGACTCTCATCCGCTTAACACTACAGAAAGCACTGGCTCCATGGGCCACCTGGCTCGTAAGGATTTAGCTACAATAAAGTATTGTTCTAAAAAATATTCATTCTGCTTTTTTCATCTAACTTGCACTTTAGCTTAAATCAAAACCTATGCCAATGTCTTTAAAACAAAAACTAATGGTATTTCAATGTTGAAGAACTGTCTTATGACATTGAAATGCCACTGTGAAAGAATTTAAGACTAAGTTTATCATTAGATGGTGATAATTGATAACTTTAATGATAAAAGTGATACTTAGTTAAATCAGGCATTTATCAAGGGCAGCTGTGCAAAGATCTGTCACACACAATAAGAAGTTTTTAAATGTATGCAATACAACTGATACAATACTGATGTATTGCAAACACAATAGAACTAGTCCTTAAAAGCATTATTTAAAAATAAGTCTTTGTTTTTTCTTAATGTTCACATTCTCATCAATAATTATTATTTGTGGTTGTTCTCAACTAAATTGCACCAATGAGTCAGCCAGACTACAATTGGAACAAACTACAGCTTGGAGCTCTCCCTAGTAGTTGGGTACCAGTAACCACTGTGGTAGCTGAGGCAGCCATACCATACAAGCAAATCTACCACAGCTTCACACCACCAGTCAAGAAGCAGACACTGGGAACCGGAAGTCTTTAAACTATTAAGTTATAGTTTTTACTTGAGAGAATCTGCTTTTGAGTAGTCTGTTGTGTCCATTGCAAAGAAATCCTCTAATTTCCACTGAAGAGTCTCGAATGTTGGCCTTTCTTCTGGGTTTGCTTTCCAACAATCCAGCATGATTTGATACAAAGATTGAGGGCAATTTCCTGGCATGGGCATGCGATATCCTTTTTCCACCTGTGTCAATGTTTCAGCATTACCCATACCAGGGTAAGGTACTCGCCCGAAGGTTACAAGTTCAGTTAGAAGAATACCAAATGCCCAAACATCAGACTTGATTGTAAATTTATTATACAGTGCTGCCTCTGGAGCCGTCCATTTAATAGGGAACTTTGCTCCCTCACGAGCATGATAATATCCTTCATCAATTAGTCTAGACAAACCAAAATCTGCAATTTTCGCAATATTGTTTTCCCCAACCAAAACATTTCTAGCTGCTAAATCTCGATGAATAAAATTGTTTCGCTCAAGATAAGCCATTCCTGCAGCAATCTGTGCACCTACATCAATCAGCTGAGGTAAATTCAAGCTCCGCCCATCACCTTTTAAATGTTCCAGCAAACTTCCGTATTTCATTAATTCAGTAACAATATAAATGGGTTCCTCCTGTGTGCAAACTGCATACAACTGAACAAGTTTTGGATGTCGTAATGTCTTCATAATCTGGGCCTCAGCTAGAAATGCCTTTGGTTCCATAGTGCCAGGTCTTAATGTCTTAACAGCCACTGGCGTTGTGTTATTCCATAACCCTTTCCAAACTTCACCAAACTGACCTTGTCCCAGTTTCATAATCAATCTTAAAGATTCTCTTGGAATCTCCCACTGATCTTTTGTGGAGTGAGACAGGCCTCCAATGGTTGGTATATCTAATGGATGAACTGGTTCTTTGAGTCTTATTACCAGACCATCGGCATCTTTCTGGTAATAACCAACCATTTCAGCAAGAGTACTGAATGTTGCTCGACGAGCAATGAAAAATCCACCACTGTCAAGGGTACGAATACGATAGTGTTTCACATTGTCACCATCACGCAGGGACAAGGAAAAATCTCCAGGTTTGCTTTCACTCTCTCGAATCAAGAATGATCCACTTTCTCCATGCATGATCAGTAACTTCTCAGCATCAGCTCTTTTGATTGGTCCATGGAACCATCTGTAACATGATAAGAAATTCAGGTTGAAAGAGCTCCCCTTTACAAAAGCAATGGAGAAAAAGGATGGCATTAATCGAGTGAGATGGAGAGTGGGAGTTGGGCTGATTGCTGCCAAAGTGGGGTAAATCCAGCCTCCCCCATTTATGGGGATAAACCCAGATCAAAATTGGACGATGATGATGAATGTATTGACTGAGAATGTATCGCTATGCTCATGGTGAAAGTAAATGAAGGACCTGTCGTGCTCTGCTTCCAATGGTAAAGTTTTCGAGCTATGTAGCCCAAATAATTTGCATAGCACAAATTAATCGTGAATTAGTTATCTATGACTGTCAATATTCTTTTGCTATCTAAGTTTTCCAAGCTTCAAACTGACGAATTTGAGAGGTTTAACTTGACACCAAAATATTTTAAGTTCAAATTTTATTGGGACATAACACAGGTCATCTTTTCCATCTTCATTAATGAAAAGTATTTGTTATTGGGCACAAATTAATTTGTTGATTCTCATTGAAATGATTCCTCACACCTGATATAAAATGTGTATGAATCTGAAGACAAAACCAGATTTTAAGGAGAGAAAAATAGAAAAAAAGTGTAATTTTATATTCAATATAACTTTTATCTGTTTATTTGAAAATCATATCATATAGTGTAAATGGGTACAAGTAAAAGGTCAAAAACTGAAAATGTTTGAGGTTATGGTTGTCATGGATTTGCCACAATAGCATTAAGCTCCCTGTGTAATATAGCATAGCATATCGGGCTCCCTGTGTAATTTAGTATTATGGGTTGTTACGAGCACATGGGAAAAACACAGTGAAGATGCAATAAGGATATCGAACCAGGATAAAAGACTTAGGATTTTCTTTCCCCAATTTTTCTTCACCACAATGGTCCATTTTACTTTTGCATGGCTAAATTGATATATAAATTTATCTTTTTTCACGTTGTATAATTATGTTATTTAACAAATAAATATAAATTTTGTTCTATAAAACAACATAAATTAACCAGTATTAGCAAGAAATTTTACTTTAAAAAGCTACATAATACAATAAAACCTAAACAAATCTTTGTTCGCAACTTTTCAAGTGTAACAACTGCACCAAAAAATTCAAAAAAAACAAAACTACTAAGTTCAGAATACATTTCAAAACTAGTCACAATATGTTTTGCTTTATTAACCTTCCAATGGCAATGGTTGAGATGTGTTTTGAAAACTGTCTGACTGAAAACTTTTGAAAGGAGTTGTATTACTAATCCGTCGCTACTGAATGAAAATTCGGAGCGTCCTCTCAGCTTCAATACAAAGCACAATGCAATTTGAAGATTTTAATACAAAGCAACCGCGTGACAAGAACGCAGTAATTACCGGCTAGAAAATTCTCGATTGCAAAATTACTTCAAAATTCCGATACTCAACTTTTAATGTCCTTAATAAAAGTCAAACACAGATTTAAAGGAGTTTTGTTTAGATACAACAAGAGAAAAAAAATTTTAGACTGCTTCATTGCTTTTTGTCTAGAATTTTTTTGATTGTTTTTTAACGAAATGCAGCAATTATCTTGAATTAGCCTTAAAGCATGGAAAAATTGTCCTCAATAGTTGGGTCATTTACGTAAACGTTAGTTCAAACGACAATGTGAAAAACTAACAGATTCTTTATCAGAAACTTTCAAAAAAAATTGAACTTTAATTTAAAAAAAGTAACGGCATCGATGACAACATTCCATCCACTAGAAATTTACGTCAATATGACAATAAAGCCGTTTTTTCCGAAGCGGATTTACGAAAGCATAGTTCTCATGGTAATCACCCAAAACTTCGCAGCAACTGGCCACCAATATTGCGAGATCTATTAAACTAAGCTTCCATACAAGGCAGAACCAAATTCCAATCTTAACAGCCGCATTGTGTTCTATTCCAAAAGTCAAAATAGCCATTTTCAGTGCCACAAAATAATATTAAGGGTAGTCAACGCTTTTGAATTTAATTGTATTTTGTTGTAACAGTTTTTCTGAACGTGACTGTATTGTAAAACCTGTCCAAAGTGAACAGATGGACCTCACAAAACAAAATACTATATACATTATGTATACTCACTCTTCCTTCTTAAGAGATGTGACGGGAGCAACATAGTTACTGGGGATATAGCCAACATTATTGTTCGTCATATGTCTGGCCTGCCACCAATCTCCATCGCTATTGTTAACTATTTCAAGTTTATCTCCCTTGTAAAAACTAAGATCTTCGTTTGTTCTCGCTTGGTAGTCATAAAGCGCTATAAACACAGGTTTCTCGGTCTGAAGATGATGATGGGGGGTTTCATTTGATTCCTGCACTTGTATGGGCCTCGTGTCATTACTAGACGGATTCACGATACCATCGAAGCCCCCATCTTTCGACCCCACGTCATTTTTCCTCTTTTCTGCATCCTTACTCTGAATGCATCCCATCGCACAAAAGTCTAGAATAAACTAAGCCTCAGAAGTCAAACTGTCACTCGCTTTTTCAATCCTAATAAAAAACTATATCAGTTAGGGTCCATTTACCCGAGCTGTGTAGTCTTAAGAAGTCAATTAAGTCATTACTAATCTCTTTCGATTAGTTGCACTATATCGTACGGCAAACATGATACTCAGGACATCAAAATATAATCAAGTTTTTCCTTCCTGAATACTACTGTACTGATCGAAGATCATCAGAAATACAGTGTTTTCAAACGAGAGGCCGCTAAGGCGTCTCCCAGAATGACGTCATTGCCAGATATACTTTTTTCTGCAGTGTTCGATATTTTTTCGGATTCTCCGAAGAGATATCGATATCGTCGTCAATTCACGAGCACGTGAAAGAAAAAAAATGGCAGACAGAAAAGCAAATTCGACGGGTCACAATACTCAAATAGACGTTGTTCAAGTCGATGGATTGGTGAGTTAATGATATTGACCTTAACACACACACATTGCTTTTATTTCTCACAAGAAGTAGCTGTAGTTTCCCGTCCGAATGGTTGCGAATTGGCTTAAATTTCAATCGCAAAATTGAGCTTTGCATTAGTGTTACAATCTTAACATAGTATTCAAAGATTATTTCACGCTTTTTCGCATATTTATCCGACTTAACTATGAACTTTACCAAGGAAGGAGAATAGAGTATCACTGTGCAGGTAAAGACTGTCTTAGTGATAACTTCAATTATAGATCTCTATAAACTTGAAGCCACGATAATGGGTGCTATGCCCACGTTGTCTTATCCCATAAAATTACCATAAAAAATAGTGAGCCTCGATGCTAGCAGGCATGGATATCTGTTTTGGTCTTTTTCGGCCTCATCAGCAAGGCATAGTTAGCAAACGGGCTAAGGTTCCCAAAACGAACATAAGATGTAGTAAAAGTGCAATGCTTACGGTAGGATGTGTCTTTAAAGATCAATGTAAAGTATAGATAGCACAAAAGTGCTAGTAGCTAACTTGGGGATAATTTCCGTACTGGGGCGTAGCAGGTCCTGAAGGGTTAGGACTGGGATTAGCCATATAGAAAATAGGTGAGACTTTTTATGCATAAACTGTCTGCATAATCAAGTATGCCCCAATATCGACATTTTACCGCTAACTTGAAGGCACAATAGTGGGCACTATGGCCACTTTTGTAGCAGGCTTCACCCCTTAAAACTACCAGAAAAAATTGTTAGCCCGAATGCTAGCAGCCATGGACAGCTAGCTGTCTTAGATACAATATCATAAATTTAACATAAAACAAAGATCGAAAAGTTAAGTGTTAGTGGTGATACTGATAGTGCAATGATACTTGTAATGATATGAAATTGGAAGTGAAAGTGATTCCAAAAGAAAAATAATCATTTCAGTTATACATTCAACTCTTTATCACAGGTTGTCCTTAAAATAATAAAGCATTGCCAAGAAGAGGGAAGCACAGGAGATGTGGTACAAGGTGTCCTGTTAGGTCTTATACAGGAGAAGAAGTTGGAGGTTACTAACTGCTTTCCCTTCCCTAAAGCAGATGATGAGGATGATGAAGACAGTACTTGTACGTTAAAGTAAAAACACAATTATTGTTTCCCAGCTCACCGGTGGTTGGATGTTTTTTTAATGCTCGATCATGAAATCCAAGATGGTGGCAATGCTAAGCCCTGTGAGATTTTTGCACCAAAAAAACATCCAACTGCCTGTAAGTAGGCTAAATCATTTTGTGATGTGAATAGTTTTCAAAACAGCTATAAAAGTAGGTTGGCAAGTCGGCATTGTTGTAAGTAAACTACAGAGCTTATTACACCTTGGCCAGAGCAAGTCCAGCCACCATGACAAAGGGCTCAAGGTTAAATCTTCAACTTTGTTCTCTATTTACAGCTGAAGTGAATAAACATTTCATCTTAGAGTCACTTGTGATATGTGATTACAAAGATAAATTAGCATGTTTATTTTCTTAATTGGAAGTTACAGTAAAGGAAAATTATAAAAAAAAATTAAATGATAATAAAATTATTTTTGTGATTGGGGTTGTACCACTGTAACAATAATATATTAGTACTAGTTACAGTCTGCTGCTTATGTTAGAGCATCCTTCTGGGGCAGCGGAATAGAGGCGGTGGAACAGGGGCGGTGGAACAGGGGCAATGGAACAGGAGTGTTGGAACAGGGGCGGTGGAACAGGGGCAGTGGAACAGGAGTGGCTGTGGCGGCTATGGCTGTTCCACTTTTTTTGGCCAGTTTTATGCTGATGTAAGCATATTTTTGAAAATAAAACAACTTTGCATGGAAATTTTAAATAAAGCTTTGTATAACTTAATGCAAGCTATTTACCTGTAAACAAAAACTTGAATTTGAGCAAGCAATCCAGCAGTGTACAGAGTAATTTCACACAAAAAATATTTTATACAAAACGCTAATAATGCTATTTGACTCATTTTCTTTCATTTCTGTCTTAAAGCCACTCCAATTGCCAAAGGGTTCCACTGGCCCTGTCATTGAAATTGATGATTATCACTGAAAAAAAGTTATCCCAATTATGTATTGAGATGGAATATCAAAAAACTTTTTTTTTATCATTTAGTTTTTTAAGTTTGGGGTTTAAAAGAAGTTTAAGAGATCCTTCACTTATTAACCGTTAACCATTTTTAGTGTCACTCAATTAGTGGACTACTACAAATCCTGCATTCTGATTGGCTTAGGACTTTTTCAGTCATCAGCCTCACAGCTGGCTTTTGCCCTGTATTCCTTTCATGTTTAGGAGTCTAATTGTTAAATATCAAAATTTGTTAATGTATATTAATTTTTGTTATTGTACAGGGGAAAAGTGTGACTTGATTTTGTGAGTTCCCTGTGATAAACTTTATAGTAATCATGTGACCCTGATAGAAAAGCAGGTCACTAAACAAAATACATAATTTGTTTGTTGTTGATGAAGTGACCATCAAATTTTCCATCACTCATTGATAAAAAAAATCAATTTATTTGTACATTGCAGTACAATATCAGGTGGAAATGATGAGGAGGTTACGTGCTGTTAATATTGATCATCTCCATGTTGGGTGGTACCAGTCCACGTACCTTGGATCCTATCTCAACAAAGCTTTGCTTGATTCACAGTATAGCTACCAAAAGGCAATTGAAGAATCTGTTGTACTCATATATGGTAAGTTTATTAAGTTTTTTTCACCCAGAAATATTACCTGCCCTTGAGTCATGAAACATGTAGTACAGTTTATATATACATTTTATACTTGTTTGTGCTAATATATTCTTCATGGTTATGATTTAAGCCATATCACACATGCTAAATCGTTTTCACTAATGCTTATTATCTTCTGTGGGAACCTGAGGCTGTTTCTTAACTATGTAATGCTGATGAGACTCAAAAAGGTAGAAACATCAAATATTTTGTCCATAGATGTTAATAATTAGGCCCACTCTTGTTTACGATAAATTTATGGGTTAATGCCTGTAACCAGTGTTGCCTTAGAGCTCAGTTTGAGGCTTCAAGTTAGCTGCTAGCATGTATCTGCTATCTGATCTTGATATTACATAATTTTATACTATCAGGGTTGCCACAGTCCTTGAAAATCCTGGAAAGTCCTGAAATCGGGGGAAAAAATTTCCAGGTCCTAGGAAGTTCTTGAATTTGGGTTGTACATGGTCCTTAAAAATCCTGGAATAGGCAAAAAATTCATCTCTTTCTTTATTTCTAAAAAATAATAAAAATATGCTATTAGTTAAAATATTTTTGATACAATAGAGCTGTAAAACAAAAACCGTGACTTCACAAGGCTTGGGTTTTGTCTGAAGTGACCTGTCATTGGTTTTTTGATTTTCAAGATCAGCCAATTTAGTAAAGCCCAATAATGTGTAAAGTGTTCAGGTTTTAGTTGATAGAGAAGGTCCTGGATGTCCTTGAAAAGGTCCTGGAAAGTCACGGAAAAGTCCTTGAATTTCACATCAAGTAAATATCAGCAACCGCATATTATGCACAAATTTATAAAAGTATCTGCTCCTTTGTTATTACAGACCCCCTTCGAACAGCACAAGGAATGCTATCATTGAAAGCCTACAGATTATCTAAAAATATGATGGACCTTTACAAAGATGGAGAGTTCACACCAGAAAAGTAAGTCATTTTTGTGACGATGAAGTAATGGCTAAACTTGGTCTTTCACTGTTCTTGTAGCTTTGCTGGTTAAATCATTCTGGTGAGAAAATTGTGTTATTTTGAGATCATTCAGATATATTTAATGTTTTCAAAAATGTTATAATTAAGAAAAATCAAATGGATAAAAATAGTTATGTTTCTATTAATGTTGAAAAATTAAGTTCTAGAGTTATTTAGCAAACGTTTTCGATCAATATGATCATCATCAGGTTATAAAACGCTAAGTGCAGTCAGAGGACTTTAAATAGTTGGAGGTAGGAGAAATATAAATTGCAAATTTGAAGAAAATGAAGTAATTCCTTTGGGGTAAAGAGAAAAATGAAAAGCAGAAACTTGTTTGTTAAGAGATGGTTGGAACTCTTCAGTTTACATTTTGAATATGGTTCATGGATAAAATTATATGTGTTCTCACTTTACACAATTCTCATTAAAGAAAGATCCAAATGTAAGGTTTTACTACAACAACAACAACAACAACAATTTATTATTAATTTTGACACAGAATTAACAGTGGTGCTGCCCGCTAATAGTGAAAACTAATCGAGGCGG
>JAOBBB020213807.1:0-11627 GCA_025331005.2 Zoanthus gigantus | reverse complement strand
CTGTCACTCCAACTCCACACTCATCACCGGTGTTCTCAAGTTCAACTGTTGGGAAAGGCGAAGTTACATCAACAGCTGTCACTCCAACTCCACACTCATCACCGGTGTTCTCAAGTTCATCTGTGGTATGTAAGTTTAATTTGAAAGAAAACGTTTGTTAAGAAAACCTTCTTATGTTTTTTCAGGGTTTTTCATTGAATTTTCTTACGAATATTATAACTTAAACTAAATACAGGAACTGCATATATCGTAAAAGTGGGAGCAGTATATGTGTGATATATTTTGCCTTCCCTTCTTGATAGGAAAGAATGACAAATTCTACTCTCCCTACTTCATGTAATACAACAGCAACAGTAATCTGGACTTTTTATCCAAGGCCCTGTTTACATGTACGTAGATTAACCCTCTTAGTCGGGTAACCCCACTAGTAGGGCTAGAAAAAAATCCTTTTACATGTGATTTCATGTGGTGGGGCTGTTTCTTGCTCCGTTTCTTGCCGAGTATCACTCGGTCGCTCCGCACAATATTGTCGTTGTTATAAAATGGGGCCGATAAAGAATATTTGGGCAGCAAGTTTGATTTATGTGTCAGTTGCACCTTTATTCACAGCTTTAGAGTGTTTTGTCTTCTTGGTTTGCCAATTAATGCTTCAAATTCGACGACAGCAGATAACGGCACAAGTTCCTTAACATTTTAACCATGTGGAGGCTCGTTTGCGAAACATCCGACGAAGGGTTGTAAATAAACATCGGAGATCTTGAAAAAACCGAACTTTTGTAAAAATGAAGAACAACATTAATATATATATCAAAGAAAGCTGGTGTTCTGAGGAATAAATACGTCTGATATAAGGATCTGTTTTTATGGGGAAAATGTAACCCTATTAATAATGCTACCCTAACCGCAAGGGCTTACATGTGTTAAGTAAACAAAAAGATAGCCCTAGTCTTAGGGTAGCCTTGTCAGCGTGCTAGGGCTATCCTAGGCCTAGGGTTACCCTAGGTTCCATGTAAACGAACCGGGAAAAGACAATAGACAAGGGTAACCCATTCTTTTTCCATGTAAACAGGCCCTACTTTGAGTCAAACAGGTATTAGTAAGGAAAACACTTTGAAATTAAGGAAGGTAATAGGCCTCATTCCTGAAATGGTAGGTTTGATATGAAGTGCTTGTTGTACAGTATGAGAAAAATATTGAAATGTGTTGGAATGTAGGTTAGATGTAGTTAGACAGGTCAAGGCATCTGACCTGATGCGTAAAAAAAATCGAAAGACGCGATAATTTAGATTTTTATAGATCTGTTCCTAAAGCAATTTTATAGCACAAATAGCGTTTATCTAGGTATTCTTGCTGTAAACGAAGCAATATTCTTACCAACAGGCCGTTTCTTTATATGAGACAGCTCGTTTTTTGACAAATTAAGAATGATAGAACTCTCTCCCGCATGTGTTGCAATATTCGGCTCTAATTGGCTACTACAGAGTATTTTCGCCATGTGCTTTTGTTCGTTGCCATCTTGATTTAATTTTGAACCCAAAACACAACTGCATCTATAACAAATCAATCAGACTTTTTTTTTCATTATGCGAACAGAACACGACTGAAGAACAAGGACTTTGGTTTTCCCCCAAAAAAATACTACAGCGCTTACTGTGGACTAATCCACATCCACACTTAATATCGATAACCATAAGCAGCTGTAAGTGTCCTAATCATATTGTTGACTGCTAGCATCCAGGCTACTTCTATTTACGGTAGATTTAATGGGTAATGACTGTTATAGCGGCTTCAAGATACCTATCATCACGTTTTTGATATCATCCTATCAATATCCACATTTCATGCACAAGCAATACATTTCCATTTTTAATCATATTTTTCCTTATCCAGGGAATCTCTTCTACAACTACAGCGCCTTTGTCGCCATTATATAGTACTACTACTACGCCCTCTTCAACTATTTTTGCTACTATTACTACGCCCACTGCGACTACAGCTCCGCCTCCTGCGGAAACGATAAGGTATGACGGGACAATTAAAGTGACCAGCTTTGAATGGGATGAAGGGCTTTTGGACAAGGAAAGCCAAAAATTCCAAAATCTTTCAACAATGGTTGAGACCGATTTAAAAAAGGCCTTATCAGATCTAGACGGGTTTATTAAAGTTGTGATAAAGAGATTTAGAGAGGGAAGCATACTATGTGATTTCAAAGTCATTATGAATAAAAACTCCATGCTAGATGAACATCAACTAAAGGAAGCCATAGTTAACTCCAGAAATAATGGTACATTTAGGTACATTAAGTTCGATGATGTTATCCTAAAGATAGCAGATACAGATGCATCAACAACAACGGAAACCACAGTGAAGCTATGGCAGATCTTTGTGATTATCATTGCGGTTGTGATTGCAATTTTCATAGTTCTGTGCATGATCTATAGGGTATGTACAAAACTTTATATATTTTACTTTCTAAGACCATTAGTAGTATTTTAGTTTTTTTTTTAAGGCATATTGGTTACACTTACAATGAACATTATGGCAACTACTCCCTTATAATTTAAATTCTTTACGAGCCAAGCGGCACTTTAGAGCCGGCCCTTATCTCACTTTCTGTAGTGTTAAGCGGATAAAAGTCCCTGGGCAGGACATGAATCCATCGTAGGTTAACTCCCAGCAGGCGCTGCTACTCGTCTACCTATCCCGGAATAATGTAAAACTGAGTTAGCTTAGGCGGGAAAGAAGGTCACAATAAAAATTCCAATCTCGTCAGGGCCGAGAATTGAACTGGGGACCTTGTGGTCGGAAAGCAGAGATCTTATCAACTGCGCCACCTATGCCCGCACTACTACACCGTTCTGACGACAGCCGCTGTCAGTGGATGGTGAAACGTAAACTCGGTGTTAGTTTATGGTAGTTTAAATTCCCGCTACCAACGTGGTTTTGGACCTTATTTTAGTGGCTGAAAGTATTGACTAATGGTGTCCAGGATATCCGGAGATAAGTTGTTAGAATAATTTTAAAAGCGAATAACATAAGTCATGAGCGGTTGGTATGTTAGCTAGGTTGGAAATCCATAAAAATACTTTGTGCTATGCATAAATTAATCTTTGTATTTAAGGGGCCGACCGATTACATAGAGCTACCCAAGGGTTAAACTCAGCCCTGTTAACCGGCTTCAATACAAAAACCTTCATTAAATCAAATGCGCGATTACATGGCAAAATGTTCAACCCAGGGCCGAGTTCAACCCCTGGGCTGAAATTTCAACCCAACTTGAGCTTGCTGGGCTAAAATGTCAACCCAGGGGTTGAACTCAGTTCTGGGGTGAAAACTTTGCCATGTTATCGCGCATTTGACCGGATTAACACGGCTAAGTTCAACCCTGGGGTTGAAAAAACTCTATGTAATCTGCTCATAAGTGTAATAATGCCACTGCTCCAGATCTTTTAAAGGATTATTTTACAGTACCAGCTGTAAAGGTTATTATCCCATGACTGGTCTTGTAATGTTTGTAAACAAAGGACCAGCTCATCTTGTGTTTTCTACTCGTTCATGAAGGTGTCTCATCGTATAACCGATAGTCAACACGTCGTTTGTTAACGATAGCTGGTTTCTTTTCTTATGGCTTCAGTTTTTTATCGATTTTTCTACTAATGATTAAGGGTTGAATCAGTAATTTAGTCTCAAGAGATAGGTCCTTAATTTGGCTTTTTACTCTGTTCGCAGAGCACTGATCTTTGAAAGGTGAATTGTTTCTTTAAGTGTTCTGTGTCTGCTGTAGGTGTATATACTTTATATAAAGTTAAAAATGTTTAAAGCAATTTTACGTGCTATAAAAACATGAAGCTCATGTTAGCTGTTAAAATACTTCATTAATCCCTAGATTCGGATAAGAAGACGTAGTAAGAAACTCGACCACTACAGCAAAGGTTCAGAAAAGAACCTCGAAATGCACACAGTTGAATATAAAAGAGAGGCGAGCGCTCCAGAGCGTGTTCGACAATCGACCAATGAGATTGTGGAAAACAGTCTCATCTTCGAGTCTGAGGGCAGTCAGGTCAACGGTAAACCTGAGAATTCCACTGTCAAAGGACTTGCGTCTGAAGGGGAAAACTTGGAGCACAATGTAAGTGCATTGAGAATTTATAAAAGGAAAGTGAGGACGGAGTTCTGGGAGCTGAATGGGAATATAAGGCGTGTGAAACCGGCAAACGAAACATATGACCGGGGGGATTTTAATAAGGAGTCAGGTGATGCAGTGGTTAAAGCTTGTGTCTCTGTACTTTGTGTCGGGTTTTTGAACCCGAGCTTCACAACTGGGAAAACCTTTTGATAGATCTCAGTTTAACTCTGAGGGTTTATCTTTCTTACGAAACTCAGCTTAAGAATTTGAGATGCCTTCCCCCTGTTACTAGCAACATGAAGACAAAAATAAGTTATTATTATCTGGAGCTGACTGGGAGAAGGAGAAAGTGGAAGCGAAGTTTTCGTTTGGAAGGCGGGAAAGACGGATACGAGTAATCTGTTCCTAATTTCTTTGGTCATTTTTTTCTATTTTTTTAAATTGTTCTTGCCAAATGACGTAAAATAGGTAATGGACGTTACTAGATATACGAATGAACGTTTTCAGCCATCCAGTAGAGTAAGATTGACAACAATAACAACAACAACAAAAACATTTAAATCAATAAATGGTCGAACAAATAACTCGACGAGTTGTTTATTCGACCATTATCCAAATTCCAGTAATTGATTTAAATGTTTTTTTTTTGGATGTTACTAGAGCTAATTAACGATTAATAAGTAAAGAAATAATGAGATTAGAACCTTGGTTAATTGAAATAAACATTTTTGAACCTTTTAGCTTCTGAAGATGTGAGGTTTTTTAATTGCCAAAAAAATAACCTGTTTTTTTAACCATTTACAGGAGCATGATACAAACTTTGCCATCTTGTAGATAAACAACAATCATTAAACACTTGGTAAGTTTTGTGTTTAAACTATTGAATAATACAATAAACTTGAAGATTGCAAACGCTTACAGCCGAAGGTATACTCTTTTTAATGAAACATATTTTGTATACCTGCCAACGGCGAGGCTTTGGGTGTGAGTATCAACAAAATCGTCGATCAGACATTCATTTACACCTAACGACCGATTTTTAACCTTGTTGAAAATGTTCAGCTATTGGAGCCTTATTTGACACATTTTCTAACCATATGTAAACTTGAATTAAGAATTCCATGTGAAATGAGTCAATAAAGATAGTTTTCTCGCAATCTCTTATTTTTAAACTGAAAAGCACTTTAAGTGAAATTATGACATCTTCGTCTTGACAACTTCGCCTTCGGATGACTTCGGACGTCTTCGGTAAGCTTCGGATATGTCCGTGTCACTTTGAAATTTCTGGCACTCCTAGGATAAAAATCTCACGCCTTTATAACAGAAACATTTGGCAGGTATAGTTTGATAAGAACTATTCGACTGACCGAAACAACTTCCAATATAAGAACATCTCCAGAAGCGGATCTAGGGCAGGGGCCTTTTGAGAAAAATCATGATCTATTTTTTAAAATAAACCTTTACTAGACACCAGAATCTGAATGGCGCTCACCCTTCGAAAGGCAAATCTGTAAGGAGCCCCCCGCCCCCCTTTCAAAACTTTTGGATCCGTCCCTGATCTCAATGTCTTATTTCTCTAACAAGATCCCTTTCTTATTCGAACTCTGAAATTTAGAAACCCTCAAGACACAACAGAGTTCCAGAAACATTATTAATGAACTTGCTGTTCAAAAGCAAGTTTTCGATGATCTCTTTTACCTCTAAGTTCATCTTTGTATCTTAAAGGCTTTAATGTTTTGCCGGCAAGTAGAACTGCACCACTGCGGTCGTTTTTTGTGAGCGTGAATATGGGACAGCATTTGCAAAATAAATCCGGACGATTGGTACAACAGTAACCCAGGGTACAGTTGGCTCTGGTGGGGAAGTTAACTAACATTTCGTGACCCGTCGCAGACGAAACTCTGCCGTGTTCAACTGATTTAAATCCCCGCCACATACAATTAGCGAGTTTGGATTTTCCTGTAGAAACGAATCAAAGTTAACAGAAATACGTTTATGAGATTATGTTCATTGTACATGACTTTCGGAGGGTGATATAACCCGTACAGTAGCATTTTATGAGAAGATAGATGTTGATCAGTTCAAATGCGTTTGATTGAGACACATTTACAACACTGAAGTTATTCCAAACGAATACTGCCATTCCACCTTTTTCCGCGAATCGTTGCGACATTGATGCCTCTTTCTCCTGTCGATTAAGTTGCCGGGTATTTGTGCGAGAGCACCGGGCGTCTCGGGCATCTCGGGCTTTAAGTAGGTTTCAGTTACAACACATACATCTGTGTCTGATGACTTCATATCAGCTTCAAGAGTTGTAGTTGCTTTTACACGATCTTTAACTTCAGTTTCAGTTTATTTAAGAATAAAGTAATTTTACAATGAATGTGGTAGACTTGTCATCTGCAAATAGCAATGAATGCTAATGTAAGGCAGATGCAATGTCTATTACATAAATAAAAAATCTATTATCAAAATTCTACTTGCATAATGTAAGCTTGAGTTTACAAAGAGTAAATTTATCTACCGGGTATAACTATTTATCTGCTATTATTTAGTAGAGATATACCAACTAAATAAATTAGATTATATACGATAAAAAGCGCAGAGTATGAAGAGTTTAACAAAAGAAGCTCTCCAAGTGTCTCGATTCTAATATTTGACATCCGTGTAGTTTCCATTGTCATTTAATTACTGTAGAAAGTAAGCCTTAATTTTTCTTTTAAAATATTTTTTAGAGATTGATCTGATAGTTTGTGGAATATTATTCCATAATCTGGCTCCAAATCTAGAAAATCTTTAGGCCGTCGATGTTGGTAAGTAGGCATTTGGGTACTGCAAAGGAATTCTGGTTGTCACTTGAGGGTTCTGGAAAGATCTGTCTTAGATAACGGTGTCTTTCGTTGCGCGCCACACTCCTTGATGAGTTTCTTTGACTAACGCTACTGGTATTGGGCTTAGATAAAAAGCTGTGTTACATCGAAAGAGGAAATCTTGTATGCGTTTAGAGTCTCAAGTCTTCACACATATGGGCTTTCAGTAAAAGGCATCACCTTAATATAATAAAAGGTAGTTTCAAATGTAACCTATTGATCAATTGGAAAGTGCAAAGACTTGTCTCGGCAATCTGAAATCTAAACGCTATAACGACTTAAAAGATAATCTTTTGATCAAAATTCTTAACTTAATGTTGTTTAGCAGTTGTTTTAGCTTTACTTTTAAAGCCAATTTTAAAATTATTTCAACTGTTTTCTCTTTTCCATTTCGACAGCTTTTTTCAGAGGGTCCGGGAATTCAAACAAGTGGGTTTTATAGTCGAACTGAAAAAATATAACTATCAAGCTCTCGTGACCTATTTCAAGTGGGATTAACACTGTGGCATCTATATATCAATGACTCATTTCGGTACAAGCCCCAGTGTGGTGTGACCTTTTTCCAAGCTGGAAGAAGACTCTCAGCATTTCCTAGCGCTGGAAAAGAAAATATTTATTCATTGATTTTCTATTTACTATGTAGCAAGAAAACGATACTCCTGTGACTGAAACTGAAGATATAGATCATTTAGATGAAAATCTTATCCTTTTTGTTTGCTCCAAAGGCGTGTTGGGATTGGTCAGTATGGCAACCAAGTGGATTATGGGGGATGTCAGACGTAACACACGTTTCCCATGAGCTTAACAGATAAAGTAAAGAGATTAAGGAAAGGGGATGAAGTTAGAGCGTGGTGCAAAAAAAAGAGCCTGCCCACGTATTGAACAAATTTCTTTCAGTAGTATAAGATGTGTATTTGTGTATTTAAATATTTAGCTACATGGTAACAAAATGAAAGTCAACTGCATGTTGTTCAGCAACCGAATTTTTTATTGATTTTTTTTTTTCGTAGTTTGAAGGGTAAAAAGATCTGGTTTCTGAGACTACAAGTTTACACTTGAAAAAAAACATGAATGAGGTGAACAAAATAATGTGTCCTCAATATTAGCTGCACATTCCTGCTATAAGTTAAACAGTAAGGAAGCATGTACTATTGACATTTTACTTGATATCTCATTTGACTGTTCAACTACTTGGAATAAATTCTCGTTTGTTTTTCCCTGTACTGTATCAAAGTTGTTTAGATTTGCTGCTCTTATTCAGCGACTGTGTACTCTTCCCTCGGCATTTTGGACTGGAATGAAAAAAAAAACAGCTTTGAAATAATTACGTTACCCACTTTTCCCACAATAAAATTATTATGGAAGGAAAACACACTCAGTTATAAATTCAATGTTCAAGTAGCACTTAATGGAACTATTCCTGGGACAATAAAAACATTTTAGGAAATCATATTAAAGTTTTCAATATGTATCAAGTCGATGTATTTTAATATTTCATTTCTTTCAATATGTATCAAGTCGCTGTAGAATTATAAAATAAAATCTTATCTGCTAAAATACGCAGCTGAATAAATAATGATAACTAATAGGTAAACATAAATAATTAGGAGTTGGTGACTTTTAGAAAAACATGATCAAGTGCAACCAAGTATAGTTAGTTATACCTTTTTGGTTTGACGTGGAAGCTTTTATTTTCTTTTCATCAAAAACGACAGTTTTGGTGCGCACCTCACAAAATTTAATTTCCTTTTCGATGCAAACATTTTTGGTCTCTTGATTAGCCTGCATGAATATTCTAAGGCATGCATGGTTTGCCAAGTTGGTATTAGGCGCCAGCCTACATAGCAGGAGGCTTGGGTTCGATTCCTGGCCGGACCAACACTCAGGATTTTAAAAAAATTTTCGAAGGTGCTGCCTTTGCTCTAACATCTACAAATTTTGACCTTCACGTCTTCTCAGATTAAGGACGTTAAGTCATGGGCCCATTCTCTCGATCTTCCATCAGGTGACTTAAAAGTTCTCTAACTGTTTTAATGATGGAATTCTTAATATCTAAATGTATTTGAGCAGCTGTAGCGGATCTATAAGACTCTCAGAAGGTGTCAAGTTTGTAATTGCTTGTAAACCGCATTTGAGCATATTCATGTTTTGAGGGGAGCCTCGGTGGCAAAGTGGTTAGTTAACGTTTGCGCCTCCCTCTGCTGTGACCTGGGTTTGATTCCATCCAGGGGCAACTGTGGGTAAGTTATATGTATATCGATCTCGTTATAACCCGAAGGTTTTTCTCCAGGCATTCTGGTTTCCCTCCCCCTTGAAATCGACTCACAGCTAATACCAACTGGCTGCGATGCTGTGCCCCAAGGTCATGCATGGATTGTATGGAGGCACATTCACATCCTTTTCATTCTTAAGTCATTTAAATTGTCATTTTTCACTCATGTCATGTCGAACATAAACAAACACAAGAAACATAACAGTTTTACCTGTTAATTTCTTGATCTATTTCTTCCATAATCGATGATCTGTCTGGTAATGTTCCTATTATGAAAATGACAGTATTACTTTATTAGAAAGTCACGTTACGGTTATTTTCACTTATTATTTAAAAACTTGGATCTTTAAAAGCCTAAAATCATATTTCAATGCATGATTTTAAATCCCTATAAGTCTCAAAAACATAACTGCTCAATAGAGAGTACACAAGTGGCATGCACAAAACGAACTATAACAATTCTTGTTTCTGGGATTTATCAAAGCTTCTGGAAAATGTAGCCACAAATAAAGATTCTAATTTAAAAACATTTTACACTGTGTTCATTGAGCGTCAGTCCTGAGAAGAACTGTTGTCTGCAACAAATGATGTTCGACCATCTTTGTGGTCAGTCAAACAAAGTTGACATGTCAGTCACCGGCAACAGTCCTTGTCAGGACATCTTTAACCTATTGATCATTACCACAATAATTTTTGTTTAACGTACGTATTTTCCCATCTAGGATGGGGTTGGTCGGACGATGACTGTTTTTCACAACCGTCGGTCCTGCGCGACATGCTCCTCCACTCCGAACAAGTTCATATCCTCCATCATACACTCACTCCACCTTTTCCTAGGCCTTCCCACTGGCCGTTTCCCCCCAATTCTCACCTCCTCCACCTCAGCCAATACATCCCCTTCTGCTCTTTTCACATGTCCAAACCGTCTCAGTCTTCTCTGCCTCAACTTAACAGAAAGGTCTTCAACTCCACACATCTCTGCCACCTCACTGCTAGAACTCCTGTCTTGCCACCTCACTTCTACCATGTATCTCAGCATCCTGCGATCACATTTAACCTGATTGATCACTCAACATAATGTATAGCTCGGTTTAAACCATTTACAGTTAAAAGCTTTGAGGGGGAGGGGGAGGGTAGGACATGACCTCAGAATTCACCTCTTCACCTCCCCTATAATCTGTACATTTTGGCACTCGTGTTATTGTCAGAGATGCTGGATTTGAATGTGGTTGATCAAGGCTCAACTACCACTCTAATCATTGACTGGATTTGTCTCGGTGATCCCATAGTCATATTCACAACACTTTGTAAATAGCCTACTGAGTTGTCTCTTACAGGGGGGTGATTTAGTCATGACAAATGAAAATCTCCTATGTGGGAAATGTTCTTTAATAATTAATATTATCATTAATGTTTTTGTTACATTTCTGTTATATCAACATGAACCTTACCTATGCATGAATTAATGCCTTCATGTTTGGCAAGTGCCATCAAAAATCCATAGAAAGTAACCTTTTGCACTCCTCCCAGAATTTCTTTAATTATCTTAACTGGGGGGCAACTGAAAATACAAAAGTTAATAAAAACTTAATTCTCAATCCTATTATTTCTTTTATTTTAGAATATATATGTATCATGTCTACAATAGCTTTGGCATATAATTATATACTCTTAATTGATGCAGAGCATGAATTTATCACTGACAGTAGGTAAATCTTTAGCACCATATTGATGAAACACATGTCAGTGCATACAGTACCTATATTGTTACAGACAGCACAGAACATTTTTTTTCAAAGAATGAATCTGAATCTGGTTAGTTTAATTATGAAACTTTAAATTATGGATATCAGTAAAAGTGCATAAATTTGGTACTAACAGATAATACTCTCCATATTTGGACATATCTATTTTGCTGTTTTTCATCTCAAGGAACCAATGTTTAAAAATAATTTAATTTATAAAAGGAAAATGCTGAAATTAGCTTTATAATTATCATAATATAAAATTTATAAATACATTGCCTTTATCATGCTAACATGGGTTTCTGTTATGAAGTAGAGTATTCTGTGGAACAAGCTAAGAACAGAACCCAATTTTTTGTTGAGCCAAAACAATTTTCATTATCGAAAAGTACCAGGAAAATACATTTTATTATTAAGGAAAATAATATTTCATTTAATATTTATAAAAGTGTTTAAAATGAGGAGATAAATATATAAGAAGAACGTGAAGAAGCTTAGGGTGCAAGTAGATAAACACCAAGACACAATATATATTTAATATTATAATATAGCTGCGATATAACGCGCGCTCTTATTGGTTCAAATCTATGCTTTATTACACCGATAAAGTCATG
>JAOBBB020213716.1:0-11629 GCA_025331005.2 Zoanthus gigantus | reverse complement strand
ACACATCAGACTTTGTGGTGCAGATGTGTTCTTGGATAGATTCTGGCGCCATCCACTTGAAAGGCAAACGACTTCGCCCTGTTTTTACGTACTGTCCTTCACAGTAAATATCTCTGGCCAAACCAAAATCGCAAATCTGAGTGAATTGCAAAGAAAGTATAAAACAACTTATCATCATCAAAGAGTGTGTACAGTCTAAATGTCGCATTTTCATTTGACAAAACCTTGATAAAATCTTTTAGGGGGTCAGGATGCTTTCCCGCCATGACGTGCGCGCGCGTGCTATTTTCCCGCCACTGCTTAAAGCTTGTAAGTAAGTGGGTAGCGGCAAACAAGCCAAAAGGTTTGCAGATAAAATTGTAAAGCAAGGAACAAGTAATAAGAACTACTCAATTTTTCTATCGAAATTTTTTCCGGTCAGTTTGATAATCTTGTGTAAGAACTGAAGAACATTTTTGTATTCTAGAAAACATTATGCATTTTGATATTGTTGGACTTTTTTTTATTTAAGTAGATTGTATTAGAAAGTAAATCTTTTCATTTTGCTCCATTTCTTACTTATATTTGGATTTCATACTTCAGAACTGAGTATTAAATTATTGCTGAGGCAAAACGTGTAGTCTTGCACATTTTGTGGCACTTTGTAAATAAGGAAAAAATACAATTGACGCGTGGCATTTACCAAAGTATTACTCAAAAGCATTGTATAACTAGTGTGTATAGAACTGCAACTGGTGAACGCACATTCTCAAAGAATGAACTAGAGGAACTAGTACTGGAAAAATTTAAATAATGACATAAAGCAATGTGTTTCCTTTCAGTCTTTCAAGCAAACTATAAAGAGGCAACTTTCAGAGCAAGTCTTTTCATAAGTTTTCTTATGAACTCTCATAGTCTTATATTAATTATTTATAAGTTTTATTAGTATTTTTAGTATTTAATGTATTTATGTCAATGTAAATACTGTCAAAAATTTTTTTTGAAAATGATCCTATTAAAGTTGTTAACTATATATGCGGTCGCATACGCATCGTTAAGAAGGAGGGAAGCAGTGGCGCGGCGCAAAAAAACTCTTTCAAGATCAGAATCAATGGAAACGATTTCTGGCTCGATGCGCGGCATCGCATGTAATTAACTATAAATTACACAGTAGAGTAATGGGAGGATCCATAGAACCGACCAAGAAAACAATTTTTAGAGAAATAAATTAAAGGAACATAAAGGATAAAGAAGCAGAGGCAGTGTTTCTCTATATATCTCACCTTGGCAACTCCATCGTCCGTGAGAAGAACATTTCTGGCAGCTAGATCTCGATGTACGAATTTCTTTTGCGCAATGTGATTCATGCCACGTGCGACATCTAGAGCAATTTTAAGCAAGTCCCTAATAACAAACAAAAAGTCAATTGTCAATTTTGATGTCATTTTTGTGACGAGTATTTGTCTGACAAAAATGTTTTCTATCATTGATAATTAAACATGATAAAACAAAACAAAATACAACGCAGAATCACACTGAGCAGCTAAGTGCAACAGTTGTGGAGGGAATGGAGAAAGGAACTGGGGGAGAGGGCTTCTTCACGTTTAGTTTGATCTAATATTGTCTATGTTAACCAAATCAGAAAGTACTAGGAGAATTATTGGCCAAAATGGTACCAGATTAATTCTTAGCGCGTCACTAAAATATAGAAGAACTTAATTAAAGTTACCAGATTACCTCTGTATGATGTATATCTCTAAGTCGAGTACTATAAAAAAATATTCTTATTAAAAACAATAGTATATATATATATATATATATATATAGTATTACTACCATACCCTCTCCCCCTGGGAATGACTATTGTCAGCACAGCAATAGTTAATATAATGTACGAGAAAGAGTCTTGGTTTGAAGAAGGAGGATGCAAAGAATAGAGCAAGATGGAGAGTGGGAGATATTGCTGGCAGAGTGGGGTAAATCCGGCCACCCTCGTTTACAGGGATAAAACCGGATCAAAACTGGATTGATGATGATGATGAATGTAACTCTTCCAACTCACCTGGAGCTGAGCGTGGAAACAACATTTACATACACATCGTTTGAGCGTCGACTTGCTCTGAGAAAGTCTAAAAGGTTACCACCAGAAATATACTCAATGATGATGTACAGCGGTTCTCCAATGGTGCATGCGCCTAACAAGTTTACTACGTTTGGGTGTTGGCCAACTTCCTTCATCATGGTAAGTTCAGATTTCAGATCTTTTAAATCAAAGCGATCTGCGCCTGGTTTTAGGGTCTTTACTGCCACCTTAGTAGGACCAGTTTCTAACGGGAAACAACCAAATTATTACGTTTATTAGCTGACAAACAATTTGTTTTAATCTTTTTTCATTTTACAAAAATAAACACATATCAGTTAAACGATTATCTTTTTCAAAGTTTGTTAATGTTTCAGGAAATAAATTTAATTTTTTTTTGTTAGTTTTTTATGGGGAATAACAGATACCATTACCGATCTGGTAAGTAAGTGTTGAGCAGACCAAATAGAGGTTTCCAGGGCATTATAAAATGTATTTTGGAATTCCTTTCTCCATTTATAATTGTTTAATCCCTTGCGCTCTCTATGCACACTATAGCCGATGAAAGTTTAAATTCCAATGAAAGACAAAAAATAACACAACTCCCGCACAGATTTTCGTTTAGTGGTTAAAGCGAGCCAGATAATAGATATTTCTTTCCACTTTAATAATTTCCATGCTGGCACAGTGCACGTCACATCAGTGTACAGTAAAGTACACATCTATCGGCCGGCAATGGTTCAACAAAAAAACAAACGTTTTATGAAAATCATTTCTGATAAAAGAAAGCAAAAACCAGTCCCGTCTCCTTTGAATTGGTTCATTATTCCCTTTATTGGCGCTACGACGAACGATAAACTATTTTAATGGGGCAGATTAAATTCATGCGGGTGCTGTCCCGAACTGGACAATCAATTTCCATTGTCCTACACTTTATACGTACCAGTTAAAAGGACGGCTTCCAACACTCTTCCAAACTCTCCTTCGCCGACTTTGTCTCCTAGAGTTAGTTTTACACGCGATACCTCCCATTCATCAATCGTTTCCGCTGAACCTGGTGTAAACATATCATATTTTGCTTGTACCTTTACATTGAAACGTTACCTCTAATTGTTTTGTCTTTAGGTAAATAAAAATATTTTGGTAACATATTCGACAATAAAAACATCTTTGGCGGGAAAAGTTATTTCATTATTTTAAAAATTAATGCTGACGGTAGGCAGCAGTCAATCAATATGAAACACGCTTCATACACTAACTAATATCCTCAATTTTTTCAAACTTTATTCTTACAGTTCAATCTAGTTCTATTTCAAAATTATCTTTTGTTAGAGGAGGCTACTTAAAAAGCAAAATTTACAAATTTCCTTACTAAGAACTGGGAGCTCCACAAAGAGTTTTTCGCCGTGTGTTGACTGCGAAGCCTCAGACGTTTGGATTCTGGTCTCAATCAGATCCTCCAGATTTGGCGGGTACGTTTGCTGAAGTTTCTTTTTTTGCCTTTTTCTCATCTTGTTTAGCCAACAGAACGACATCATCACAACCAAAATAAGTATTATAAATCCTGCAAAAATAAAGCCAACCAGCTTTGCTGTCCTATATTTTTCACTGGAACTGCTTGAATTCACATTCGGAATGTTTCTTTGAAGCTCAAAGTAAAATTTGTCACTTTCAGTGCTGATGTTATGTGATAAGAACACAACTATTCTGACATAGTATTTTGCTGTGGCAGTCAAGTTGGTTAAAACTAAAGTCAAGTTTGAAGATGTCATCAGTTTTCCTTTCCGCCAA
The DNA here is from genome assembly GCA_025331005.2 of Zoanthus gigantus. NCBI lineage: Eukaryota > Metazoa > Cnidaria > Anthozoa > Zoantharia > Zoanthidae > Zoanthus > Zoanthus gigantus. The sequence goes on along the minus strand of JAOBBB020213716.1, from coordinate 7,779 downwards.
AAAGGATTCTTTTCATCCAACCGCTTGTACTTGGCCCGATAAGCAGTTATCTCAGAACTGTCATTACATTTCCAATGGATTAATATTGACGTTGAACTAATCTGTTCAATCTTCACAACAACTGGTACACAGTGGGACAGTAGGCAAATTTCTCCATCACCAACAAATCCTTCTAAACACTTGCACTGATATGATCCTTAAACAAGGAAAGATGTTTTTTAAAAAAATGCCCAATGAATTAAAAAATATTTGGTACCAAAGTTAAATGAAATTCTGTTTAAAAAATGCTTGTTCAGTCATAAGAAAAAACTAAATCTTTCGTTAACATTTATCTTCAAGTATCGGTATAGAAAAGCTCCAATTCTTGACTAACTTTAATTTTGGTGGGTACTGCCTTCTGGGAAGGCATAGCCATATAGTCATCGAGTAGATTCCGAATGTAGGTAAGGGCATAAACCTACGTGATTCCGAAAACACTTTGTGGCCAATCACCAGATATCGTTCGGTCGTCGTATAATTTCGTTTTAGCAGAATATGATAGCCGACTCTTAACGTTCGAGAAAGCCTTTGTTTTTGTTTTGCATGAACGGGCCTTATAATAAGATATTTTTATGAAAGAAGTTGGGAACACCTCGCATGTTCTGCATTTATATTATTGTGTCTAAAGTATTGTCTAAATCTACCAAACGTGATATACAGCACCTAATGTTGAAAATCACACGATCCATCGCAATCTGATAATCCGCAATGTTGACCTCCCTTTTCTCATTTAAAGACAGTGTTTAGTTTTCTAATTAAGACCAAGCGGGACGGTGGCACAACATTGCACGTTGTGTACAAATATCTTAGTACTTCTGTAAGCATATCATTGCAAACTGTGTTACTAAAGACAATTTGATGATTGAGAACATTTACAGTTTTAAGATTACCTACCTAAAGTGTTAGTGCAAGTTGCGTTTGGAGAACAAGCGTCTTTTGTTTCCGTGCATTCATCTACGTCAGTACACAATTGTCCTTTTAACGGTGTATGAGCGCTATGATCATGATACCCAGGTCGACATCTGCACTCGTATGAGCCGATGGTGTTGAGACAATCAGCACCTCCTTTATGACAATTGTGATTTTCAGCTCTACATTCGTTTACATCAAAACACGTTGTTCCGTTGCCTGAGAACCCGCTATTGCAGATGCACCTGAAAGTTTTGCCAACTTTTGTAAGTGAAGCATTTTGACTACACGTTTCTGTGGTCATATTGAATGTACAAAGTCCAAAGTCAATTGCATCTTCACTTTTTTCTTTCTGATTGCTGTTACTACAGCTCACGTGTTTCAAAATAGTTGAGTTCAAAGATGGGAGCGATGAATTAAAATAACAAACATCATTACAAGTGGCACCAATCCAATCAGAAGAACAGTTACAAAGAGATCCTTGATCCATACAGGAAGCTTTCTGAACGCAATTTTTACAAGTGCACAAAAACTCTGTTAAAGAGACATTCAGGAGGGGCTTTTTGAAGAGATCTAAAGCATGGCATCGGGTGTCATGGATATTTTGCAAAATATTTGGTTTCCCTGACAACCATTCCATAATCCACCTTAAATGACAGTCGCATTCAAGAGGGTTATCATTTAGAAACAGCTCTTTTATGTTTTTCAAGTCATCAAATGGATTGCTTTGGATATTTGAAATGTTGTTGCAGTTAAGTTTTATCGATGACAGCATTTTTAAGCCTCTAAAGGAATTGCTCTCAACTTTTTTCATGAAGTTTTTACTCAAATCGATACTTTTCAAAAACTGCATGTGTTGTAGCCGGGGAACAGAATGTAACTTATTTTGATTCAGGTGAACGCTCTCCAAAAGTGGAACACAAGAAAACGCATTTTTTTCTATAATAGAGATGTTATTCATAGAAAGATTCAGAAATTTCAGGTGTGCTAGGCTTCCTAATGTTCCTCCATCAAGGAATTTGAGTTCGTTTCGTGAAATGTTAAGTTTTGTTAAAAAGTCCAAGCCTTCAAACGCTCCTTCTTCGATAAACACAATGTTGTTTTCATCAATTGATAGTTGAAACAATGATGATAAAAAGCGAAATGTACGTCGACGAAGTAATGTGAGTTTATTGTATTTCAAGCGTAGAAATTGAAGGCGTTTTAGCCCTCGAAAAGTCTCATCGAACAAATTCGACACGTTGTTGTGATTAAGGTTGAGATCCAAAAGATTTTCTAAATTTACAAATGTTCCGTTGTCGATTCGTGTTATTTCATTCTGAGAGAGTTTGAGTTTTTCTAGAAATTTCAATTGCTCAAATGATGAGCGTTGAAGCACTGATATTTTGTTCTCATGCGCCCAAAGAGTTCTGAGGTTTGACGGCAATCCAGCAGGAATCATGGTTAAACGTTTTCGATAGCACATTGCTTGAACCATGGATATGTTATGGGCGAAACCATTCCATTCACAACGACACTCGTCAAGATCTGGACACAATGGAGAACCAAGAGCAGTAAACTGCAGGAACGCAAGTAGCCACACTTTCAAATTTAAAACCATTTTTTGGCTGTTTTCCTTTTTAAATTTTCGTTTGCAAAACAATAGTTCACTGTTTTTAATGCTCAAATAAAACAGATTAAAAGGTGTTAATCGCGACTATTCAGAGCCAAAAATGAGCAACCTGATCATGGAACTCCCTAAAAGCTCTTAAAATGTCGTAGACATCCTTTTATCCTTGAAAACTTTGAAGATTGATTGTTGAAATGAGTATCGAAAAGAAGACCATAATCTTGTTAACTCTTATGACGATAAACTTTCCCTACAACTTTCATATATTATAGTCACCTTTTTGCCAATTCGGTGCATTTCCAGAAAAGCAAATGTCTTTCTTGATACCTCTAGCCTTTCTATGATAAACGGAAATGACAGTTTCTTATCTTTTATACTCGTTTAGTGACAGACCACCTGCTTTATAGGTAAATTATCAGTTGACACGTTTTAAAAGAACAGGAAGACTATTACAGTTGAGATATGAAAGTTTATCCAATAGCATCAATTTTTTATTTCCTCATATCCTTAATAGGTAGCCCGTGAGTTCTGCCTAAACACGTACTTTATTAGAAATTCCCAAAACAGTAAACATTAACAAATTGCAACCTGAAAGTGTTATTGATAAGAAGTTCAAATGGACTTTTCTTTCGCTTGAACTTTAATATCATGAAGCAATAAAAATGTTTATTTTCAGGAAACTTTTACTGTTCCATTTGAATTGATTAAATTCGCCGCAGGGAAGCTAAAGTCTGCTAATAACTCTGTTCAGTGATTTTCAAATAGATATCTATAAACTGAAATCTCTTTGGAAAGACAATGAGAAAAAGATCATCAAAAGAGCACAGATATCAAACGTGGCTGGAATTTTCTATTGAGGAATCATTTAATTGTAAACAACCTTATTAGATTCTGAATAGTGCACGAAAAAGAAGTTCGAAGTCTCTTAAACTTTGATAAAACTTTATGTTACTTTGATTTTTAAAAATCAATTTGGTTTACACTTCAGGTTTACACAACCAAGCAAACTGCGCTATGTCAAAATAACTTCTGGCAGATGGCATTAAATTCTTAAATAAAATTTTTGGTAAAGATTTTCCCTTTCAGCAATTTTAACGTCGTCTTTCTGAGGTCTTACTGAAAAACACATTTATTCATTTGTTTTTCATTCGAGACCCGTCTACATTTTTCGGTATTGAAGAAAAATAACTGCAATAAAACAAATTTGTCTTAATAGATCTACAGAATAATCTTGTTTCCTAATGTCACAATATTATAATATGCATCTACTTGTTCCAAAAAGACATGCAAAGAGTTAAAAAAGGAAAATTAAAAACATGACCGCCGTTAATATTGTCGATCTATTGACAAAACTTTGATACATGAAATCAAAGCAAGTTTTACTTGACATTTTTTACGCTATACCGTGGAAGTATAAAATAAGAGGTGCTCCGAATGGGCTTATTTATATTAATCTTACTGGCGTTAAGAATTTAAGGAAAGTAAATGCATACGTTCCCTGCAGTAATAATTGAAATATCTCTAGTACTATTATTATTATAGCTCAGTTGAGGATAAATGAAAGAAAAATTCAAAAATTAATTGTTTCATAGATTCTTCGCCTTAGCTTAAGGTATAAAACACAGAAAGTCAGGTGGAAGGGACGATTCGCACTACTCCTGGAAAATTTCGTAATCAGAGCAATTTAAAATGGCTTTTTATCTTAATAAACACAATAAAAAAGCCTTGTTTCCATATAGTTGTATCTGTTGTGTCTGTCGTATGAAACTATGCCCCTGCAGCGCAACACAACCCGATGCGGCTCGTACATAGTTGTATCTGTCGCTCGCTCTTGCTGCAATAACAGCCGAGGAGGACTGGGTCTATCAACATTACTCTACTGTATTTGTTGTAGAAGTTGGTTGCCATTAAAAAACACTGTCGTATCACATCCATTTCCTGTTTCCTAGAATCAATTCTATCTCCCACAACAAGTTGTATCTGTGGTATTAGGCAGTTGTATGTGAGGTTTCCATGTAGTATAAAACTTTTTCTTACGACAGATAAGCCAGATACAATTATATGGAAACCAGGCTGAACGCTTCAGGAACAAAAATATTTAAAATTCAAATAGGCTCTTTGTTGAGCATCTTGCTTTCATCCCACCTATGTGGTCGTTCTTATATAAGTCACGCTAAATTGACTACACATTTTTTTTATTGAGAACCAGTAAAATTTTGCTCAGGGTCAATGTTAAATTTTTCAGCAGTTTCAGGCTTAAAATGTACTTATCTTGTACATAACTGCAATGTATTTTAAAAGCTGATAATCAACTACAGCGCCCTAAGGTTCTCTTGCATACTCTGTTTTTCTTGTGATTTGAGGCAGACAGAATTCTTTTTTGTGAGAAGATAGTGTTTCACCGTTATGTTTTTTTTTTAAACATTTTTGTTTCAGTCTCAGATTGTTCTTCAATAATTTGTTTTTATTTTTGAGGCGATTCGAGTCTCACTGTTCTTATCAAATTCGTTCTTAATTAAAAAAAGTGTACCTACCAAAATCCTTTCCGGCTGATATAGTCTTATAGAGAATGCATGTCGCATTATTTTATGATTGTCAATATAAAGTACAATTTTAATTGCTAATTCCTTTTAAAAACGAAAGGATTTTGCAGTTACGAAAACCCCTTTCAAAAACGTTAAATCATTTTAAGGCGTATGAAGTAATGGGAAATACTTACTTTAGATAACTAAAGACTGAAATTGCACATCGGGAGAACTGTATTTGAAATTGAATAAAATGTTAAAGTAACAACAAAAGAAAATACTTTCAATATCACGGGGGTTCGGAGGGATGGATTTTCTGTTTTCTGCCAATATGATACGAACAAAACGGTTTAAATTCAAATGCAATATAGTTTATACATTCAGTACGAAATATAATAAGTTCTGACCCATGAGGAAGTAATATAGTTTTTACATTGTCCTGAAAGCGAAATCAGGGCTAAGCTGTTAGCTAACTTCGTTTGAGTCCTAGAACTGACTGGAATATCGCAAACTAAAATCAGTAATTTACCACGTAATTGTTGAGGAAATATTCAGTAGTTTACGGTTATTCAACTCCTTCTTTTTCAAAGATAGTTCAAATCCTAGCTATGGAAACGATCTGACTACACCGCTTGACCGCTTATTAAGCTATGTGTTCTAATTGAGAAGGTACGGCAGTGCTAGTGAGAATAAGACACTAGATAACAAAGTCTTTTGCAGCAAAGTTTTCAACGATTCCAGTTCGCTTTAAGAAAAAAGGTCCGCACCACAGGTTGCTATTATGACAGCGCCTTTCGTACATTTTCAATTTTCGCAGTAAAATATTTCAGCTACGTACGACTATCTGGATTTTTACGACTAAGTATTTATTCTAAAACTTTTCACCTCGAACTTATCACTCGCTATCAAAAAGGAGAGTATACAGATACCACACACGTACTGTGTTGCCTCGGGGCAAAATTACATTACTCGGAATATATGTTGCTTTCTCGTTTTTTTAAATATTTTCTGCGACTTGCAGGGACTTAAAAATATATTTATCATCCTTACTGAGGTTATATCGCCTAGATATCTGGTTAATAAATTCCTCTGTCAGTCTTAATTATGCTAAATATACTTTTATTCATCGACCAACAGAGTTCAATTGAAAAGGACATTTTTGTCGACAAAATAGTTGCTCTTTATTCACGTCGTAGTACAACCTTCACTAGACTTGATTTTCCCTGGGGAAATAAAACTCAAAAACAAATGACAAAACGACGTTACTATTTTAAAACTACGATTAACGAGGCGAGAAATACTGATAAAAGGTTCTGTTGGAAAAAGCAGCAGGCAAAAAAGGTAATAGGCGCTCTTCATTTACCATGTTGAAAGTTTTTATTATTAAGTCAAAACCTTGTAATAAAAAATAGCTTTAACTTTCTTGACGTTTCTTTCAACATTTCGAAAACTTTGACGAAGCCTTTATCAAACAAAACAATTTTAATTCTTGGTATTTTCAGCTGCAATAGTACTAATGAGCTAAATTTTGACTGCGCAACTTATCAAGACGAAAAAAAGGTTTTCATTAGTGAGTGTACATAACGCTATTTCTTCAGGAAAACTCTGTCTTTTAGTTTTCTGATTGATATGTATTGTTATTCAGAAGCTTTAGGACAATATTGACACCTGTACTAAAAGGTGTGAAAACAAAGTTTTCAGAACTAAAGATGTATAAATAAAAACACTTTTTCAGTTGAGTAATTAAAAATCTGTCATCATTCGCTATTAAGATTGCGACAATAAATTATAAATATGCAAAACGCAGTTGACATTTGAGTTTTGTTAGTTCTAATGAAATATTTTTAGTAATTACATTTATGTTTCATGTGAAATTCTCAAGTGGCAAATTCATTGCAAATCAATTCAGTTCCGAGTTACCTGATGTTTTCAATTTGGTGTCAAAAGAATATATAATAAGAATATATAAAAATATACTTTTTAAGAATATCGAGGCTGAAAATGGGTCAAAAATTAAGAATATTCTAGCTAAGAATATGCCCAATCTCAACTTTTTATTCTAGATATGAAAATTTGTATTAAGGCTGATAATATGTTGTCAGGCTGCAGTAATGCTAAGAATATATTAAGAATATATGAGGCTGATATTTATCAAAAAGTTAAGAATACTGAGGCTGAAACGAAAACACACTTCTTAAAAAAAAGCGTGTAGTCGTCTTTTTGACGTGTTTGACGAAAACAATAATGAAGCAATGTGAATGGTTCAGAGCACCAATTAATACCGGTAAAATGTCTTTATTGTGGCGTATTTGTTAGACTCGATAATACAAAAATCTTTGTTTTGCGCTCATATTTACAGTATAGATCGCCAAACATAATACAATTATAAATTTAAAATAAGCATTTTCATCCGAAAAGCGAAAAATGTTATAAAAACAGCCAATCACAGTTTAGAAAGGTCTGATGAACAATTTTCACACTTTGAAAAGCATCTCTCCCCTTTCCATAAATGCATGACTACAGACTAAGTTCAATGACTCAAGACAACAGATCTTCGCTTCGCGTGTTTTTTTTTTCCCATTGAATTCCATACCAAATTTTTAAAATCACAAGTTAACTTATCATCTTAAGGCCACTCTCTACCCTAAATTTTGGCGAATAGTGAAGGAGTTGAAAGAAGTATTTGAGTGGGAAGAA